>SSNS01001046.1:0-10303 GCA_006937985.1 Aphyosemion australe
TCTGGCTGTCCGTGAGTGGAGGCTGGATTTGTGGTTTCCTCCAGCGTCCTAGCATCCGGAGAATCCGACACCTCGATGACCGGGAGGCTACAGTGACACCCGCACGTTGGAAGACCTGCTTACTAGTAGCTAGCTCCATCTGCGAAGCTGCTAGCTTGAGCTGATCCAGTTTACACGCCAAAACACACCGCAGTCTGCCTTTGTCCGAGCGTGTCCGACGGTGCTGGAAGTCGGAGACAAACCGGGCGACAGTCCGGGGATATCGCCGAATTTTTTTGGCAATTTCGGTGCTGGACATACCTTGGCCAAGGTACTCCACAATCTGGTTCTTTTCTCCGGCCGAAAGGTCCTTGTTTCGCCCCATGCTGTCGAAGGAATCCGGCTGAAATGATGCTAGCTGCTCCGTCTGGACAAACAAAGGCCTAATTATGTGCACCTGTTGAGGGCCTGCAGGGTCTCAAGGCCCATTTACCAGGGGCTGCTCTTTTCTGGCCTCGGAAGAGATGAACCGGACCGGTTTTCTGGCTAAACAGTGGCTGATTTAGACTATCTAAGGCTGGGTTAATATTCTGGAACAGTGTGCTGCGCTTATTTATCTCATCAAGGTGCACCTGGTGAGGATTTTTTTAACATTAGCCCTGATAAAAAAAAGCTCAGACACATCAGAAGGTTGTAAGAGATAAACCGGATGGGTTCTCTGGCTAAACAGTGGCTGATTTAGACAATCTAATGCTGGGTTAATAATCTGAAACACACTGTATACAGTAATCCTTAAGTTAAATTTACTACTTTTTAATACCTTTTTTACAACCTTCAGAATTTTTTTAAAAGCCATCACGACACTGAATTGCAAGTGTTAATCAGTGACCTTTCTATTATTTACATAGACGGTTGAGCGCGCAGTGTTCTGAGATGATGCCAAATGACCACTCAATATGACATCATCTTCAGACGGAGACAAGATCTTTGAATGTGTGCCCTAGCGGTGCGATGAATCAAAAAACTCACGGTTCGGATTGTATCACGGAGCACAAAGAAAAGAAAAAAAGACAAATAACTTTGCTCTCTTATTAATTTTGTACAACACTTAGTGCAACATTTTCCTGCCTAATGCTCATTAAATACAAACAACAAGTACGTAGAATGAACATTTCAGATATTGTTCTTATGGATATCTGGAATGTTAATTTCTACTAGGAACAATAGAATTATAGATATCTGGAGTACATATCCAGTCTGATTAATACATGTTAAAAAGGCCACCTTAAATTTTTAGGGATTCTGAGATATCTCAAACTTAATTCCTACTAGTGCCATTGTTATTATGGATATCCTTAATTATAATTTCTACTAGTAACAGCATAGCTGTTGCTGTCTTCATTTGCAATTTTGACTAATAAGAACACAATTAGTAGGATCAATGAAAGGATTGCTAAATAGGAATTACAGAGAGGGCCGATTGCTGATTAAATGTGAAAACGGCTTGCCATAGCCAAGCTCACTCCCTGCGTGTCCTGCTTTCACTCATTTCCTCAACTTTCTGAAGCGCTGTTTGTTTTTCTTTACTCCTCGTTTACAGATTTGTCCCCATCAATACTTCAAGTCCCATCACGTTAATGTAATAATTGTCCCAGGCATTTTGCGCGCGCCACCTCCCTTCCTGCTTTCATAGCGATTGGACGTTTGTGTGTGCGGCGCTGCGCCGTCAGGCTGGTATGGCATAGAGGCACACGCACTTGTGTGTTCATTTTTGCCGTTTGTATCATCTTTGTATTTTACAGGGAAGCCAAAATGCTCCCATACATTAAACGATGCCGGTGGTTTTTTAAGCTCCTCTCCTCCTCCACTAGCCATGACCACCGCTGTGCTTTTCTCGTTTGGATTGAAGAGGTGGCGCCTCGGTCTTCCATGTGACCGATCCGTGGATCACGTGCGTGCCGAACCGTAGAGAGAAATCCGTTGCACCCCTAAAGCCCATATTTAAACGAACTAATGCGAACAAAAGCATATAGAATTTAAATCAGAATAGGACACCTGATAGTCTGAAAAAATAATACCTAATTTGGAAAAAATAATACCTCTGAGACCAAATTTAACACTTTTAATGACCTTAAATTTGACCATTTTTATTTATCACTTTAATACTTTTTAACACCCCGCGGACACCCTGGGAGAGAAAGGTTTTCTAATGATAAGCACTTCACCTGGAGTAATAAGACTGGATCTCGACAATCTCGTATTGATTTCTGGCTTGTCTCAAATTGTGTTAAAAAAGACAATATTAATGTTAATATACTAGCAACCCCTCTTACCGATCATAGAGCCATTTACATCCAAATGCTTACGCCTGACAATACGCCTCATAAATTCTGTTATTGGAAGCTAAATAATTCTTTGCTAAAACATGACATGGTCAATACTCAAATTAATAATTTAATTGCTTGTTATTGGAGTAAGGCCAAAAGAGAAAACTCCTTTTGCACTAATTGGGAACTTTTCAAATATGAAGCCTGCAAATATCTAAGAAAATATGGCAGTCAAAATGCCAAATTGAGGAAAGCTGAGGAGGAAGAAGTCGTACGCAAAATCGAGTCTTATTTACCAGAAGCCCCCAGAAGAAGTTGAAGAGAAGTTAACTTTAATAGACCTCCAAAACAAACTATTATACCAAAACAAGGCTGAGGGTGCCTTTGTTAGATCCAGGAAAGATGGCTGGAAGAGGGAGAACAAAACTCTGCCTACTTTTTCAGACTTGAGAAACACAGATCAACAGCGAACTCTATTATTCGCCTAAATATTAATGGTACTATCTCGGACAACCCTAAACAAATCTCAGACTTTTGTGCTAAATTTTATTCTAAATTATATAGCTCAAGATACAATGAGGGCAATTCATCATCATTTCTTAACAATATTCAAAACTTAAAAAACTATTGATGTTGAAGAGAGGAGTTTTTGTGACAGCCCTCTCACACTGGAGGAAACAATTACTTCCATTTCTGCACTTAAAGCCAACAAATCTCCTGGCACAGACGGTTTATCTGCAGAATTTTATCAAACATTTTCTGGCCATTTGGCTCCATTTTTATTGCAGGTCTTCCTAGAAAGCACTGAGAACAACAATTTGCCTCCAACACTTATTCAAGGTCTAATAACGCTTATTCCAAAACCAAATAAAGATCTACTACTGATTGATAACTGGAGACCAATATGTTTACTAAACAATGATTATAAAATTATGGCCTTAATACTTGCTAATAGAATCAAAAAAGTTTTGGACACAATTATTGATGAGACACAATCAGGCTTTATGAGAAATAGACACATCTCTAACAATATTATGTAGCCGACCTCTCCTGTCTCTGTCCTATTGTGTATTTGTACTCTGCAATGTGTATTGTGGACCAAGGGACCGGCAGACAGGAACCTCCACAGGGTTGCAGTTACTCAGGCAGGTTTATTCTGTTTAAAACAAGAATACTTTCAGCACAGCACTCTGGTAACACAGGTCTCCTCACAAACACCTTCAATAAGGAATGAAAACAAATCACAATGGTGCAGGGGAGACCTGATGAATGTTACATGAAATTAAAACTTTTCAGACAAGTACTGCACTGATAAAAACTCACCCAAAAACCCAAACTGGACGGAGAACAACATTAAACAGGATGTAGTATTGATAAGGGTAAGTTTGACATGTTTTTTTATAACACTAACACATACATATGCGACACAGCTCAGCACACTCACCTCTTCCAAGCGCAGCTCAGCGCCAACTGAGGAAGACAGCGCCACACGGAAATGACATCCAGCGGAGTAATAAAGTAAAAGCTTCCCCACCAAAATAAAATACAATCTGTATATTAAGAAAAATAAATGCACACAGAAAGAACGGATTTTGGATGGAATATAAAATTGCTTCTCTTTCACACACCTGTTACAATTAGACTAATTTTAGATCTACTTGACTACTCCGAATTAGTATCTGATGACAATTTCATTCTTTTCCTGGACTTGTATAAGGCCTTTGACACAATTGAACACCAATTTATTTTTCATTCTTTAAAATTATTTGGCTTTGGAGAATTCTTTTGTGATGCTATTAAAACGTTATATTCAACTGAGAATAGCTCTATTAAAATGAGATATGGCTCCACACCTAGGTTTGATCTGCAACGTGGTATTCGCCAAGGATGCCCCATCTCACCATATTTATTTTTACTTTGTACCCAAATCCTTACAACTCACATATTTCAAATAGTTCTGTACAGGGAATTACTATAGCTGATAAAGAGCTCATCATTAGCCAGCTGGCTGATGACACTACATTATTTTTAAGAAATGCAAGACAGATCCCCCTCATTTTAGATGTAATAATCTGGATTAAACTTAAATTTAAAGAAATGTGAATTGTTAGCAATTAAAGATTGTACAGCAGATGTTATCAGCAATATCCCTGTTAAACAAGAGGTCAACTACTTGGGCATTTTAATTAACAGAGACCAGAAATTAAGATCCTCTTATAACTTTGCTCCAATTATACAGAAAACAAAAGCAAAACTCAATCAACAGCTTCAGAGGGACTTGTCATTGAAAGGTAGAGTGCTGATCACCAAAGCTGAAGGAATATCCAGATTAATTTATGCTGCTATTTGTTTGCATTTAGATAAGATCTGTAAAGATATTGATCGTGTACTTTTTAACTTCTTATGGAAAAACCGAACACACTATATTAGAAAATTTGTTGTGATGAACAACTATGAATCTGGTGGACTTAATTTTCTGGACTTTTCTACCCTAAATAATACATTCAAAATCAACTGGACCAGGCACTTTCTGAAGAACCCTACTTCTATTTGGAACATTATACCATTTCATGTTTTTTCCCGTTTTGGTGGCTTTAACTTTATCCTAAATTGTAATTATAATGTTGAGAAACTTCCCGTAAAACTCTCATCCTTCCATAAGCAAGTCCTCTTAGCATGGACTCTTGTCTATAAACACAACTTCTCGCCACACAGATACCTTATATGGAATAATAGAGATATTTTATTTAACAACAAATCACTTTTCCTAGATACTTGGGTGCTGTATTACTGGTGGCACAACTACTTAAGAATGGACAGCTGCTCAGTTACAATGAATTCCTCTCAAGATATGGCTTTCCTGTTAGTCCTCAGGATTTTTCAATGGTGCTGAATGCTATACCCTTAGGAACCTTAATGTTGTTTAAAGATTTTGATAATTCACCACCTACTCAACTTGCACTACCAGGTCCAGCTGAAACAGCAGTAGGGAAAATTTGTTTTTTACAAGATACTGGCAACATCAATAAATTAATACGCAGCTTGTTCCAAAACGCTATTGTTTCACGCCCATATGTCACATTGTACTGGAATCGCTATGTTCCGGACATCAACTGGAAGGCAGTATGGATGATTCCCCATAAATATTTGTTAGTAAATAAAGTAAAAGAAGTGTCATTTAATATTCTTCATAAAATTTACCCTGCAAAGCACTACATGAGTAAATTTAAAAGAGATATTGATGTTAACTGCAGTTTTTGTGGAAATCATCCAGAAACTGTTACTCATCTGTTTTGGTACTGTTCCTTCACACAAAGGTTTTGGAAGGAGTTTAACGGGTTTATTATCCAGCGTATTTTTAAGGATTTCTCTTTAAGATGGGAAAATGTTTTACTTTCATTTTTTAAAACCCCTAAAAAATATGATAAGTCTTTCTTTGTAATAAACTTGTTAGTTATCTTGGCTAAATTCTATATACATAAATGTAAATTTGCCAATAAGATGATATTTTCCTTATTTTCTTAAAGATGTAGAATTTTATATAAATCTAATTTCACACTCCTAACAAAAAGGCTCTCAAAACGATTGATGTTTGTGGATCTTTGCATATATTTGTGTAATTAAACCCCCTGGCTGAATGTTCACATAAATGTATTCACCTGTATTGTATACTTCACTTGTTCAGTTGATGTATACTTGCACTCTGTTAAAAAAAGTTGTAATAAAAAACAAATAAAAAAAAATAAAAAAAAGAGAAGGCCCTTTGACTAACGCCGCAAAGCACCATGGGATTTGCTGCTAAATCGGCCGGCAGGCCAGTTTAAATATATTTTTGATATTTGATCTCGCAAGCCAAATAACAATAGACCGAGGGCCTGAGTTTGACACCTGTGGCCTAAAGAATGGTATCTAGACGCGCTAACTAAACAAATGTTGGCGTTTAGCTTGAGGTTAAACTATATGAATGGGCCGGACTTCACGTAACGTCTGGACTGAATTGAACATAAAGCATTCAAACATGTTACTTGACCTAGCTAGCTTCTTCTTGAATGCTTCTACTCATAATACAATAACATTGCACGATTTACAACGAGGGGATATGGTAAAACTGTTACTTACAGGTTGAGACCGGTCCATTTCCCTCTGCCATGTTAACTGCATTGCACATGCTCACACGAGGTCTGTTCCTTAACGTAAGGAGCCATACGATTGGCTGAAAGCGAACCGCCCTGGCAGAATCCTATATTTGATTGACAGATTCATTAGCCAACGGTGACGTTTGTTGACCTGCCACGTTAGGAGAGTCTCAAAATTCACCACACAGATTTCTCTCACGAATGCAGGAAGGTTCACAAATGAGAAGCAGTTCGTAAATGCACATTCAGCAATTCGTATGATCTGTGAGTTTATATTACAAGTGTTCCTCAAAATTATATTTGTGAACCACAGAGTGTGAATTTCCGAATGAGCGTGTGCATTTGTCCAGCCATCCATCCATTGTCTTCCGCTTATCCGGAGTCGGGTCGCGGGGGCAGCAGCTTAAGGAGGGAGGCCCAGACTTCCCTCTCTCCAGCCACTTGGGCCAGCTCCTCCGGGGGAATCCCAAGGCGTTCCCTGGCCAGCCGAGATAGTCCCTCCAGCGTGTCCTGGGTCTTCCTTTGGGTCTCCTCCCAGTTGGACGTGCCCGGAAAACCTCACCAGGGAGGCGTCCAGGAGGCATCCTAACCAGATGCCCGAGCCACCTCAACTGGCTCCTCTCGATGTGGAGGAGCAGCGGGTCTACTCCGAGCCCCTCCCGGATGACCGATGTTATAGGATTTCTGAATCCTGTACCGCTTCTCTATTTCATTCTGTATCTCACACACACCCACACACACACACACACACACACATCTGAACACACCCACTGCCTTATCTCCTACTTTAAATAAACTGTGTTGGCAGCCACGTGGGGCAGACTGTACTCTGTCCTGAGTTGGTCTGTCACCCTTTGCAAACGGTTCTATGTGTCTTTTTTTGTCTTTCTGCCTTATCTCCTCAGCGTCAGGTAATTAGGTTGATTGGGAAAATCCCTAACATAAATTGGTCCTTCGAGCGGAGCCTGGGGGTCTTTGCTGTCGACGCCGGATGCCATCCGCCGGACAGTGCAGCACCCTGCTTTCGCTGGAAGTCGGCGCCTGGGGTCTGACGTCGCCAGGGGGCCACCGGGTCTGCGAACACAAGCTTCTGAGCTGAGGAGATCTGGTGAGACATTCTTGTTTATGTGTGGATACTAACTCAGAGAGGTTTGGCTTTTCAGCGTTGGCTGATACAAGCGCAACTCTGGAGTTAAAGGGGCTTTGAGCGTTCGTCCTGATAGTAACGCAAATAGTTAAACAGCTGTGTTGGATTCGCCGGTAAGATAACTGTGGAAGTGTCCTAAATTTCGTTTCGGGTGGTTTTTGAGCGTTTTTCCAGTGATTAAACGTGACCTCCAGTTATATGAGATGACTGTGGAAGTGTCCTAGATTTGAATCGTTTCGGATGGTTTTTGAGCGTTTTTCCAGTGATTAAACGTGACTTCCAGTTATGTAAGATAACTGTGGTAGTGTCCTAAATGTCGTTTCGGGCGGTTTTTGACGTTTCCCGTGAATTAAACGTGACCTCCAGTTATATAATTGTTAGTCTGTCTGTCTGTCTGTCTGTCTATTTGTTTGTACATTGGTTGGTTGCTGTTGGATGTGTGTGAGAGTAAAAGAGTAAAGACGGTGCATTTATGGAGGCACAAACGCCTCAATGTGGTGAAATTTCTAGGACATGGATTAAATGCCATGTTTTGTTTTTTTTGGTAATCTGAAGGTCGCAGAAATATTACAGCTGCACGGTGATCTTAAAATTGAGCTTATAAGAGACACAGCCAAAGAAAGCTGTCAGCCTCGAATTAAAGCTGATATAATGTCCCTATAGGAAAAGCTTAATTTGGCCCCAAATTGACGTTTTGTGCTATGAATATTAAAATTAAAAATAAAAGAACAACGTGTGAAGATTGACAGGTTAAGCGGCAAAATTATCCACGGAAAATAAAAATAATTTAAAAAAAAAACCTTATTTCGGCATAGTGAACAGCACAAACGCTTAAGGATAATTACTTAGTTCCACAATTAGCTCCTAACTTAAAGAATAAATGAATGTATAGCTAAAGGAAAGTGAAAAATACATAATCACAAGAGTATTCAGTACGAATAAATTAAGTTCATCTGGAGCAGAGAAAAATCAGTTGGAAAATTGAAGTAAACATAATATAGCAGCATAAAGGAGTTTGGAAATTAGTTTACTTTGGACAGTTAAATGGTTAAAGTAATATATAATATATAATATATAAAGTAATATAAAATACTGCAGGAGACCGGTAGTTCTAATCCTAATTTGAACGACAAAGACACAGATAATTCAAAAAGTTGATCTGCAGAGTCACACTGTCCGAGTTTCAAGGAATTCATTTGAAAATTAGATTGATAAAATACGTATTTGGTAGATAACAGAAGGTTAATCGCAGTCTTTGATTAGAAATATCTATTTGACTAATGACTGAGGTCAATTTCTCTGAAGGACATCCAATTGTGTCGGCTTCCATCATATTTGGGATAAAAACGATCAAAGATTATAAGCAGAGTTCCATGATGGCTGGAGGTCATCTGATGGTGCTGAGATTTATATGTAGTCTCTCATGCCACAGTTAAAGGTCTGTTAATTTGTAAACAACTGAAGTACAATTCCTGATAAACATCCTTGAATTTGGGTTTCATTTCTAAATAAAGACTTTAAGTTTTTATTGTGCATGGATTTAATCTCACCATCAGGAGTAGATGTTTTACTGAATGGGGGAGAGGTAGATCGTCCCGTCATGGTCACCAGGACCAATCGGGTAACAATCTGAGCGCAGTGACATGCTGGAACTGCAATCAGAAAAGGACATTTAGATAGGAACTGCAGGCTACCCCCTTCACATAACTCTAAGGTCATTGATAATACAAACAATACAGATATTCCTTCTCAGGGTCACCACGCGTGCCTCAGAGTTTAATAGTCTTTAATTTGTGTCTGAACAGGTCTTGTACACTTGGGAAAATAAATCGGAAACTTCTTTCAAAGTTCAAACTGTGATTAAATATTAAGTGTAGACCTCCTACAAATCAATTAAGATGATAGAAGGCATTTCAGTGATGAGAGGCGGAGCCCGGGCGATTTAGTGGTTGCAGTACCTGTTATCCGAAACTGCATATTGGATACTTTAAATTATCGCCTCTGAAAAATTGAAATTCCTATTGGTTGAAGAATCTGTGAAAAGACTGAAGGTGTAGTTAAGAAATCACCTGTTTTACGTCCGCACACACAGAGAACTATGTGTTTGTTTCTCTCCAGAGAGAAACCAAGCAGCAGGAGGGTTTCTCACAGGGGCGAACTTAGAGCCTTGGGAGTCAAGGGGGCACTTTGTTATTAGTAGATAGCAATAAGATAATGAATAAAATAAAATACATAGATGAGACGGGAGAGAAGTATGATGCATGAATGGTGTTTTTAGACAGATTTATGTTAATGGAGTACTGATAATAATGATAGATGTTGAATACAGCATAAACAGGTTTATGGATGATAGAATTAATGGATTATAAAATTATAATAAAATTATGAGACATAATAAAATTACAGAATGAAAATATGTTGTAGTGGTGGAGAATGTGGCCACAGCAAAAGACAACATGTACATTTTAAAGTTGCTATATTCACAGATCTAAATGTAACTACATAAATATAAATTTTGTTTATTAACGACATGGTAAACGTATCCAAGGTACTCTGTACCATTCTGTTGCAGATGACACAACACTGTTTTACTCGGGATTGGATATTAAGAGAGTGGTAAATAATGAATGGATTAAGATTAAATAACTGGTTTGATTTCAATAGATCGACACTGAATCTCAATAAAACACATTTCGTACTATTTAAAGATAAAC
>SSNS01001046.1:23491-38629 GCA_006937985.1 Aphyosemion australe
ACAGTTATATTTGCTGATGATACTATTGATGATTTCTATTTTCTAGATAACTTTTAACCCACTGGTGAGCCACAACTCTTATTCCATATTGATATAGTTTTTGAAGTAACCTTGAATGGTCAATAACATCGAATGCTTTCTTTAAATCAATAAAGACAATAATAAATTAGTTTTTATTGTCCATTGTTGTTGATATTTTATCCGTTAATTCCATTATTGCCATTGCGGTTGAATGTTTAGTCCTGAATCCATACGGTTCGTTATTTAAGATATTATTTTTTTCAATGAATTTATCCAACCTAGACACAAAGACCTTTTCTAGTATTTTGGAAAACTGTGGAAGCAGTGACACTGGCCTGTAATTATTGAAAATGTGTTTGTCACCACTCTTAAATAATGGTACCACTTTAGCGATTTTCATTGCGTCCAGGAAAACTCCTGTACAAAGTGACAGATTACATATGTAAGTGAAAGGTTCAACAACAGATTCTATTATGGTTTTAAAGGAAAAGTTCGCTTTTTTAGACATTAAGTTTTATGTCTTCCTTCACCCACCCAGTGCTCTGTAAACTTTGACCCATTTCACACACACCCCCCTGCTCAGAGATTTTCAGGGGAGAAGTGATTCAGAAAGGTAGTTCTGGCTAGTTTCGGGGGCGCTTTATCTGCGCCGTTTAGCCTCACAAAAGGATTAGCCTCTGAAAGCANNNNATAAAAATAGAAAAGGCATTTGATGTACTAAACAGAGTAAAGTAGTATTTGAATAATAATGCATTATGTCTATTATACAATACTCTGATTGTTCCATATATGTCTTATTGCATTGAAATCTGGGGAAGTACATATAAAACATACACTGATCCAGTTTTGATTTTACAAAAAAAGAGCAATAAGAGTCATTAGTCAAAGTAGTTCCAGAGCTCCAACCAGGCCATTATTTGCTGAGTTACAAAAATTCAAATTTAGATATTTATAAAACCAAGATTCATGACCAAAGTGTTGGAGCGATGTGTTTCTGTGTGTGGAGTTGGTTTATGGAACAATCTGGAGTCAGAGATGAAAGAAGCTAAATCAATTAAAATGTTTAATAAGACTTAATATGATAAAATATAAGCATTAATATTGTTTGGTTTTTTTATTTGTCATTTGTTTCTTCCTGTTTTAAACTGCCATGAATAGATGATGTTACAAGAACAGTAAATAAAGTATCTGTTAGTAAATCATTAGCGTGATGGTCCACAGCTGTCTTTCAGTTAAATTTATTAGTTAAACACATTTTATTTATTACAGATTTAACTACTGGTGTGAGTGGGGCAGATTATGTATAAGATGTTCTTTTAATCTGCTTCTTTTTCATTCAGGTATTTATAAGTTGTATTTATTTTGTTACTATTTGTTTTACAAAAATAATGAAATAAATGGTATAAAATAAAAATATATTATCAAAAATAAATAACTTACTATTTCTTATCACAAATAAAAAAGTTTATGGTTCTTGTCAATTCTTATGAATTACAGAGTAGCAAAAGTTTGTTCTCTACCTTAATTTGTGTGATTAATTTGTTGGTATCAGCATCTCTCCCTGCCTTCATCAGAGCATCCACAAGTGTTATTGTGGTTCCTTCTTCTGCCGTACACCTGTGGATGGATGAAGAATTAATAAAATAATTATATAAACTACGCATTAGAGATTTGCAGTCACTGTTTTACTTAAATTACAGTTTGATCAGGAGAATTGGAGAAAGCTGCAGACATTTATGTTCTCACATGCAGCAACTTGATGCAACTTATGACTCTTGTGGACATAAGAGCATACATATTCTACAACACATGTTAGAAGTACATCTACACCTACTAATCACAATCGTAGCAGAAACAGCTGGGCAGGAGGTTTATTCACACCATGAATGAGTTGAAGATGATGCATTTTGTAACCAACAACAAAAAAGGGAAGATATTAGCGGGGAAATGACATAAATGACTAAGCTGATCCTGATGCGTATGTCACCGCTTATTTTTTCCATAAAGTCCGTAATGATAGCTGTTTATGTAGCATTAGCATAACGTGCTATTACTGCTAACAAAGAAAGGTGCAAATAAAGTCATGCGCAAGGATAAAACAAAGCTACGATCCCGTTCAATCTTTAAAACCAAAATAAAATAATCAAACAACGCCTTTATGATGCTAAGATGTTGTAATATGAAGCAAGAATTACCTGCCCAAAAGAAAGATAGCAACCATCGCATCTGTTTTCAGGCCGTGTGTCTCCCATAGTGGTCTCCATCTTGGAAACGCTGAGTCAATATTCACCCTGGTTTGTCCTCTTTCTGTGTCCAAACGTTTTTTGTTTTCTGCTAGCTCAAATGGTGTTTTTCTTTTTGGGACTCTGGTAGTTTTTCCAACAATAGAAGTAGTAGGAGCCGGCTGTTTCCCCTTCTCTGCCTTAACAGCGCTGGCTGGACCGCTGACTTCCGGCAAAGCGCGTCACTTCCGGTGTGTTCTGCTGAAAAATGCTCCCGTGCGCGTTAATGGAGGACACGGGGAAGTGCGGAAATGCTGTGGAAATGCTGCGGTTCGGCGAGATAGACAAGCGGGTGGTCCAATTGTTGCTTTCGGTACGAAAGCAATGATTGGCTGAGGTTTTTAGACAAATGCGAGAGAACCACTTTATTAAATTTTTTCGTTTTTTTTTTTTATCTCCACAATATATTTATAGCTATACTACATTAGAATGTTGTTAAGAGGCATGAAAAAAACATTAAAAGCTAACTTTGTTTTCCTAATTCAGTATTGCATCTTTAATGTCTGAATAAAGCAATGTTGTATCATCAGCAAATATAACTGTACCAAGTTGTTCTGATACATTTACCAAGTCATTTATATATAATATGAACAATTTAGGTCCCAGAAACGATCCTTGTGGTACTCCATAACTAATATCACTCATTTCTGATTTGGTATTGTTTATCTGAACAAATTGATTTCTATTTTCTAGATAACTTTTAACCCACTGGTGAGCCACAACTCCTATTCCATATTGATATAGTTTTTGAAGTAACCTTGAATGGTCAATAACATTGAATGCTTTCTTTAAATCAATAAAGACAATAATAAATTAGTTTTTATTGTCTATTGTTGTTGATATTTTATCCGTTAATTCCATTATTGCCATTGCGGTTGAATGTTTAGTCCTGAATCCATACGGTTCGTTATTTAAGATATTATTTTTTTCAATGAATTTATCCAACCTTGACACAAAGACCTTTTCTAGTATTTTGGAAAACTGTGGAAGCAGTGACACTGGCCTGTAATTATTGAAAATGTGTTTGTCACCACTCTTAAATAATGGTACCACTTTAGCGATTTTCATTGCGTCCGGGAAAACTCCTGTACCAAGTGACAGATTACATATGTAAGTGAAAGGTTCAACAACAGATTCTATTATGGTTTTAACAATCATTATGTCCAAGTCCTCATAATCTGTTGATCGTTTGTTTCCACAGTTTTTTACAATTTTCCTTATTTCATCTTTTTCTACTTTGTCAAGGGAAATACTGTTGTCATTTTCAACTATTGTTTTCAAGTTGTCCTCTATTATTGTCACATTCTGTCCTGTCATTCCCTGTCTCTGTTCATGTTAATTGGTCCCACCTGCCTCTCGTCTCCTATTCACCCATGTTCCCTGATCCTGGTGTATTTAAGCCCTGTCTGTTTTCTGTTCCCGGTCGAGTCATTGCTAGTTGTTAGTTGTGTTATGTTGTGTCAGTTTAGCATATTAAAGACTTCTCAACCACCTTACCTGTTTGCTCCCTGCCTCTCACCTGCATTTGGGTCCATTTCCTCACCTGAGCTCAGCACACGTGACAATTACCGATTTGTCATCCACCAAACTCCTCCCTACATTTACAAAATATTCATTGAATTCATTTGAGATTTCATTTATATCATAAATGTCTCTATTTTCCTTGACAAAGTAACTTGGAATTTTTGATTTTATATTCTCTCTATTAGTCACACTGTTTATTATTCCCCAAGTCGCTTTTGTATTATCTTTATTTTTATTCAGTAGTTCATCATAATATTCTTTTTTTTGTTTCCTAATTATTGTTATTAATTTATTTTTATATTTTTTATATATATCTTCTGCTTCCTTTGTTTGCAGTTTTAAGAAGCATTTGTAAAGGTAATTCTTTTTTGCACAAGCATTTTTTATTCCTTTAGTCATCCATGGTTTGTTTTCCCTTTTTCCTGTAATTTTAATTAATTTACAGTTATTGGTATATGATTTCATCAGTATTTTCATGAAGCATGTATATGCAGTATTGACGTCACTAACATATACTTCTTCCCAGTTTTGTTTTTTAAGATCTTCCTTTAGTGCCTCCAGGGCTTTAACTGACTTATCTCTTTTGTAATTTATTGTGCTATTTTGCTTTATCAGCTGTTTGTAGTTAAATACTGCAAAAACAGGTAAATGGCCACTAATGTCTATTACCAGTATCCCACTTCTCACTATGTCATCATTTTTATTAGTGAATATATTATCAATTATTCTCTGAGATGTAATCCTTGTTGGTTTGGTGATTAATGGAAATAATCCTAAACTGTACATGGAATCAATAAATTCACTTGATGTTGTCTTTCCAGCAGAATGCTCTAAGTTGATATTAAAGTCACCACACATAAACAAGGTTTTACTCTTACTTTGGTCAACCAACTCCATCACTTTATCAGTAAACAGCTCGACATCAGAACCTGGTGCTCTGTAAACACAACTAACTAAAACATTTTTTCCTAAATCATTATCAATTTCTACTGTTACTATTTCTATAACCTTATCCACAATCATTGTCATTTTCTTAACCAGTTTGCATTTCAACTCTGTTCTAATGAACAGAGCTACCCCACCACCTCTTTTATTTGTTCTATTTACAAAATAAAGCTCATATCCCTCTATTTGAACTTCATTCATGATGTCATCTTTTAGCCAGGTCTCTGTAATAGCTATCATACTGAATTTATTTGTAAATTTACTTAGATACTCTTTTAATGTAGGCATCTTAAACAACAAACTTTGACTGTTTAGGTGGATGAGTGACAATGTATCCTTCATAGTTAATCCACCATTTAGTTGATTTTCTCCATAATAATCACAACTTATCTTTAAATCAAATAAACTTTCATCTATTTTACAGTCAATGTCATATATTTTGTCTTCTGTATCCATTTCAAATGTTTTTTTTTTATTCAGAATCCTGACTGATCATACTCTGTATTCTATTCTGTTTTGTATTTTTTGAGTTCATCAATGTTTCTGATTTGTACACTGTGTCAGGAATTATATTTTTTGCCTACTGTGCCTTTAATTTTGGAGTTTAGAATCCAGTTAATCAAATATATTAATCACTTTTCTTTCCAGGTTTATTGATACACATATGATTCATGTACTCTTTATTGGTCTGCATTTAACCATGATTTATGCATGTTTACATCAAGCTGTGAGTTCGAGCTAAAGCAAGAAGGTTTTGATCTCATGTGAAGGTCTGGTTCTGGTGTCATAAAACTGTGCAAAGGGGGAGGTGAGAAGTATCTGACCTAGGGACAGATAAGACAGGAGAAAGTTTAGACCAGATGGCTTCATTCCTGGAGCCAGAGATCATAAATATGTCGGTTACCAAGGGATACGAAAGTTAGGACCTTGAAGGGAGGTACCAGGCGGAACCAGGTTCTGCAGAAGGGATAAAATCTGTGTGCATGCTGTGAAACTTCAGATTCGCCATTATACGAGGGGAGATGGACAGAATCTCCCCAAGTGACACTGGGTTAAAATGAAGATGTAATAAAGAGTTTACGTTGATTGCAACGAGGCGGTCTTTATGGCTCGTGATTTCTTATTTGATCAGAAGATCTTAACGAACCGGGAGAGTGGGAAAGGAAAGAATAAGTCAAATGCTGATCCAGCTCAGAGGAAAGAAGAAGAACCGGAACCAGGATCACAAGGGCCTGAGAGGAGTGATGTCAGACGAGCTGCAGAGAACCATCAGATTTGAGCTAAATACATCAGAGACAGAAACACCAAATTTTCCCACAACAACTGTTAGTTCCTTCTTTCACTCTTATCCACACCCTGCAGTTCCAGACCCATGTAGCAACAATGTGTTTCTGTTTCTTTAGTAGTCTTGCTTCCCTGGCTATATCTGCATTATTTTTCGTTAGATGTTCAGTTTTTTTTGCCTGTCTAAGTAAATAATTTTTGTGTTTTCTGCTAGTGAATCTCATTATGATGGTGGGTGTTTGGTNTTCCAGCCGAGTATCCTTGGAGTAGCCGATTGCTAAAAGCCACTGATGCCTTAGAGAAACGTCCTTAGCAGGAAAAGTGTCAAACCGAAAAGGTGATCCTGTAACATCCTTATTGTTACAACCCGGGAACCTGCAGGTACGCACCATGGCTCGATATATTTAAGAAAAACTACTTTTAAGTGACTTTAGAAGTTGTTGTTTCACTCATACAGCCAGGATTAGCAGCCAGACACGAGCCCGTTCTATAGCTGCGGGGAGCGGCGCAGGGATACGAATGACAAAAACTAGTCCCGTTGTAATGTGACGTTGTAAATTTTTTCTCTTTGTTTGTGAGATGCAAATTAGCCATGCTTTCAGAGGCTAATCCTTTTGTGAGGCTAAACGGCGCAGATAAAGCGCCCCCGAAACTAGCCAGAACTACCTTTCTGAATCACTTCTCCCCTGAAAATCTCTGAGCAGGGGGGTGTGTGTGAAATGGGTCAAAGTTTACAGAGCACTGGGTGGGTGAAGGAAGACATAAAACTTAATGTCTAAAAAAGCGAACTTTTCCTTTAACAATCATTATGTCCAAGTCCTCATAATCTGTTGATCGTTTGTTTCCACAGTTTTTTACAATTTTCCTTATTTCATCTTTTTCTACTTTGTCAAGGGAAATACTGTTGTCATTTTCAACTATTGTTTTCAAGTTGTCCTCTATTATTGTCACATTCTGTCCTGTCATCCCCTGTCTCTCTTCATGTTAATTGGTCCCACCTGCCTCTCGTCTCCTATTCACCCATGTTCCCTGATCCTGGTGTATTTAAGCCCTGTCTGTTTTCTGTTCCCGGTCAAGTCATTGTTAGTTGTTAGTTGTGTTATGTTGTGTCCGTTTAGCATATTAAAGACTTCTCAACCACCTTACCTGTTTGCTCCATGCCTCTCACCTGCATTTGGGTCCATTTCCTCACCTGAGCTCAGCACACGTGACAATTACCGATTTGTCATCCACCAAACTCCTCCCTACATTTACAAAATATTCATTGAATTCATTTGAGATTTCATTTATATCATAAATGTCTCTATTTTCCTTGACAAAGTAACTTGGAATTTTTGATTTTATATTCTCTCTATTAGTCACACTGTTTATTATTCACCAAGTCGCTTTTGTATTATCTTTATTTTTATTCAGTAGTTCATCATAATATTCTGTTTTTGTTTCCTAACTATTGTTATTAATTTATTTTTATATTTTTTATATCTATCTTCTGCTTCCTTTGTTTGCAGTTTTAAGAAGCATTTGTACAGGTAATTCTTTTTTGCACAAGCATTTTTTATTCCTTTAGTCATCCATGGTTTGTTTTCCCTTTTTCCAGTAATTTTAATAAATTTACAGTTATTGGTATATGATTTCATCAGTATTTTCATGAAGCATGTATATGCAGTATTGACGTCACTAACATATACTTCTTCCCAGTTTTGTTTTTTAAGATCTTCCTTTAGTGCTTCCAGGGCTTTAACTGACTTATCTCTTTTGTAATTTATTGTGCTATTTTGCTTTATCAGCTGTTTGTAGTTAAATACTGCAAAAACAGGTAAATGGCCACTAATGTCTGTTACCAGTATCACACTTCTCACTATGTCATCCTTTTTATTAGTGAATATATTATCAATTATTCTCTGAGATGTAATCCTTGTTGGTTTGGTTATTAATGGAAATAATCCTAAACTGTACATGGAATCAATAAATTCACTTGATGTTGTCTTTCCAGCAGAATGCTCTAAGTTAATGTTAAAGTCACCACACATAAACAAGGTTTTACTCTTACTTTGGTCAACCAACTCCATAACTTTATCAGTAAACAACTCGACAGCAGAACATGGTGCTCTGTAAACACAACTAACTAAAACCTTTTTTCCTAAATCATTATCAATTTCTACTGTTACTATTTCTATAACCTTATCCACAATCATTGTCATTGTCTTAACCAGTTTGCATTTCAACTCTGTTCTAATGAACAGAGCTACACCACCACCTCTTTTATTTGTTCTATTTACAAAATAAAGCTCATATCCCTCTATTTGAACTTCATCCATGATGTCATCTTTTAGCCAGGTCTCTGTAATAGCTATCACACTGAATTGATTTGTAAATTTACTTAGATACTCTTGGCATCTTCAACAACAAACTTCGACTGTTTAGGTGGATGAGTGACAATGTATCCTTCATAGTTAATCCACCATTTAGTTGATTTTCTCCATAATAATCACAACTTATCTTTAAATCAAATAAACTTCTATTTTACAGTCAATGTCATATATTTTGTCATCTGTATCCATTTCAAATGTTTTTTTTTATTCAGAATCCTGACTGATCATACTCTGTATTCTATTCTGTTTTGTATTTTTTGAGTTCATCAATGTTTCTGATTTGTACACTGTTGGTTCCTTCTTTCACTCTTATCCACACCCTGCATTTCCAGACCCATGTAGCAACGATGTGTTTCTGTTTCTTTAGTAGTCTTGCTTCCCTGGCTATATCTGCATTATTTTTCGTTAGATGTTCAGTTTTTTTTGCCTGTCTAAGTAAATCATTTTTGTGCTTTCTGCTAGTGAATCTCATTATGATGGTGGGTGTTTGGTTTTTACCGTGTTTGAGTGGAAGGGCGTGGCAGTCTGAAATGTAATCCTGCTGAATGCTGATGCCCTTTTTCTGTAGGAAGTCTGCAACTTGTTGCTCCAGTGTTTGTCGCTCAGTGGGGGGTGCATCTTCTCCGCTTGCTCCACCTGAGTCCACCACCCTTGCATAAGAGCGATGCTTCATCTCTAACCCGGATATCACCACATCCTCTTTTCTTGAGTATTGTTCCAAATCATCCACTCGTTGTTCCAGTTTCTCAATGAGTTTATCTTTCTCAGTAACGAGGCGTTTTAGCTCCGTTATCTCATCCATCAGTCTGCTCATGATGGACATTTCTCCTGATATCCGTTTCACTGAGGTTTTTATCTCCTCGATGTCTTCTTCCAGTCTCTCCATTTTCCTTGGTGGCGCCATATTATCATTAAATATAGTTTGTTTTGTTTACCATCACGTCTACTGCCACTCACGTAGTCTGTCCTGGCCTGGTTTCTGGCGCATGAACCTGGGACCGGCCTGTCAGCTGGTGCTGGAGCGATGGACTCGGCCCAGCGGAGGAGCTCGATGGTCGGCGCTGCTTCCAGAAGTAGAGAATTTTGACTGGTAGAAGACGGAGGCCTGGTCCTGGAAGCTGCTGAAGGATGTTGGGTCAGGCCCTTTGGTTGGTTATGAGAATGTTTTACAAAGATGTACCACTGGTAGATGCCTAGATGTTGATACTGTATCCTGGGCTTGATCTGGTGTAAGCATGTAGCCTGGGCCTGGTGGCCAGTGTAGAGCCTGGAGCCTGTCCTGGTGGCTGGGCCTCGTGGCCGGTGTAGAGCCTGGAGCCTGTCCTGGTGGCCGGTGTAGAGCCTGGAGCCTGTCTTGGCAGCTGGTGCGTCTACTTATTCAGGTAGGTAAATTAGCTCAGCTCTGCTGCTGCTCGACTTTTACAACAGCCGTTATTGTTACATCAGCCACGACTGAGTGGAACATAAGCAACCCAGATGAAATGACTCCTACATTAATTCACAAATGCCTGCTACAATTGTAAATTTATGACGAATAACAGTTGTGTTACAGCAGAGAAATATGGTTTTCAGTAAAAACAGAACTTATCGCAAGCGCGTGTTGCTCAATTCAAACCTCCGTAATGTGCCACAACACGTCCTCCAAACACAGCAAAAAGCAATGCAGCGAAAAAATGACTTGATTTCTGTTTAGATATTAGACGTTTCACAAGATTCGTTCAAAGTTACGAGCGGGTTTTCTTTCCCAGAATGAGGATTTCAAAATGCACTAAGTTTTGGTTTCCTGAAACAGGCGACGCACGTACGTAAGCAGTGGCGGTCCGTCCTACAGGCGAACTAGGCAGCCGCCTAGGGCGCCATCCAGAAGGGGGCGCCAAACTGCGCTCACACCACCACTCACTCCCCAAAGAAAAAGCATCATAACGTTCAGCTGTCAATTTATATCTGTATTCTGCAATAAAATTAAAAAGAATACGCTAATTTACTGAACAAAGCCAGTGATATTTCCATCCAGCTGTCTTCAATCCCACTCTGAGCTCGGCTGCCTGCCCTGTTCTGCTCAGAACCTGCTAGCAGAGACACATGTGGGACGGACGGTCGGGTTCCGTGTGTGAACAGCTGACCTCCTGCGAGGATGAGGGGCGCCGTTTTGAGGGGGGAAAAGAACAAGAGAAAGGTGCAAAGGACAAAGGTATGTACTTTTGTTTAGGTTTGTTTGTTTCATATTCTCCAGTTAGCATATAACAGTACTAGCTAGTTGACAGTAGCCAAAGCAGAGTAACGAGGGTGTGACGTCACGTTCTGTTGCGGTTCTGTCTCACGGAAATTTCCCGGAAAATCCCCGCCCCCTCTTCACGGAGACCGGAGACGGTCAGTGCGCATTTAGCTGCACCGTGACAGCGAAGCAACAGCTGGGGTCATCGTGTTCTAGGAAATTAAAAAGTTGAGAGTAATCCAAGTCAGATGTGAAAGGTCCATTAAAGTTCCTGTTAAACGTTTGATAACTTTATTATTTGAAAAATAAATATTGGGAAGGATGGATTTTAGCAGCTATAATAGCTTTGTACACTCTTGGCATCCAGGTTATTTTCCTGTTTATCAGTGAAATACAGTTTTACATCTAACCACANTGATGGACACGCTGAAGCCACTGCTGGTGTTTGTAACGGTAAAAGTTCCTTTTGACCTTTGAGAGGATGATGTTGATGATATTTCATCACAGGTTAAATCATTTTCCTTGCAGATGAACTTGATCCTTGGCTGTTTCTGATCTGGATAATCACACCTGATGGTGGCTTTATTTGTTCTGTAAGCAGTGGGATTAACTGTCTTGCAGACGTTTTTCACTGTAATCAGAAACAAAGAGCCCAATGAAGCACATTAATAAAGCTCACAGACATTATTAATTAGAATCAAAAACTGAATGCCATTTTATCATTTCTCAATTGTAACAAACTTGAGAGGCTTCTAAATAAAATATGAATATGAAACAAAAACACATTAAATGCAAGTATGTATACGTTATTATTACATATAACATCAGCCATTTACTACTTAATGCTCCTAAAGTGCAAAACAACAAAAACATAAAAATACATTCAAAGAACTAAAAACAATCAAAACAATACCCACTTACCAACTATAACGCTAACTTGCACAGGCTCTTCTTCTTTTGACTGATTAAACTGACATTTATTTGTTCCGTTGTCCCTGGTTTTCAGATCTGTGATAATAAACCTGAGAATTTTATTTCTTGTGTCATGGTACAAAGAAAATCTGTGTTTTCTTTCCCACTCGTTGATTTGAGTGCTTTTCATTATGCGATTACCAACTACTCCAACATTTTGATAAACTCTGTTTGTATCTGGATATTTGCAGATGAGTTCCACCCATCCTTTATCACATCCATGCACTTTGGACGTCAAGGCCTCAAAACCTGCAAATCAGACAAAATGTAAAGTTTAGATGATTTTAAACCATCAGAAAATTCAAATTAAAGTTTGCAAACCTGCAAATAATCACAGAGAATGTGAATCATTAACTGAAGGTTTTAGAAAAATGAACATCAGAATATTTATTCTAGTGAACAGCTGTTTACTGGCCGAACATAAACTCTCTACAACGCCTTCAAGCATCATCCCGTCTTCACAGCATCTTTAGCAAAGTTTCAAACTAAAGCACCAACGACGCTACTCAGGATTATTTAGTTCAGAAGATTATAGAAACTATTTATTAAATCAAATTTGTCAACAGGAAACCAGCAGATTGAGCAGAATCTTCAACTAAGCTCCATCCTGGATGAGCGCGGTGCAACAGGATCACTTCATTTTTCCTTTTATCTCCCTTTTTCATTATGATCTTTTAAGATATTTTTTATTTTTACTGTTTTTGTGAAGCACCTTATGATTTTTATCTTCAGAGGTGCTAAATAAAAAATAGTACTTAGCTAAAGTCATGAAACACTTTAAGAATTAATCATTTAATTTAATGTTTATTTTAATTACTTTATACTAATTTCTAATATTTATTATTTATTATTTTCTCAATTATAATAAAGGTTTTTTGAGGTTGTTGCTGCTGGATTTGATTTGCTGAATTTATTAGTTTTAGTTTATTTAAACATGCGAGCAGCAAAATGCCAGGATTTCAATAAAAGATGTAGAAATCAAACCTGATTAAACACAAACAAGCGTCTGAGTTTAAGACGTAAAACAGAAAATAGTTTTTACATAATTGAATAAAATAAAAAGCTCTTCATCAGCTCGTCATTTCTTTACCTGTAACCAGTGAGAGGATGAGTAGAAACACCTTCATCGTTTCTCTGATCTTGTGATGAAACTTTAACTCCACTTGGTTCATCAGCTCTTCTCATCAGTGTTTCCTGAGTTTAAATGGAACCTTCTCTACTGATTACAACCCCTTCTTCCTCTTCTCTCATGATGAGATGATCTGCTGTCTGATAAGAAGAATCTGGACCAATCAGTTTGTCTCAATCAATTCTGTAAAACATTAAAAACATCCTATAAACGCTTCGGAGAGTGTTTTTGTGCTTTTGTGTTTTTGCTAAGAGGAGATAAATATCGCTGAATATTTGATACATTTACACCAAGTTTTAAACTTTTAATGATCTTCTTTTGTTGGAAACTTTATTGTATTGTTTAACAAAGAAAAATGCTAAATGTTGCTCAGAATAAAGATAAAGGCTTGTTTACCCTTGAAAAGAGAGATGATAAATCTCATATAATGTACAATATTTACTTTAAAGGCCCTATCAGCAGTGGCGGTCCGTCCTACAGGCGAACTAGGCAGCCGCCTAGGGCGCCATCCAGAAGGGGGCGCCAAACTGCGCTCACACCACCACTCACTCCCCAAAGAAAAAGCATCATAACGTTCAGCTGTCAATTTATATCTGTATTCTGCAATAAAATTAAAAAGAATACGCTAATTTACTGAACAAAGCCAGTGGTATTTCCATCCAGCTGTCTTCAATCCCACTCTGAGCTCGGCTGCCTGCCCTGTTCTGCTCAGAACCTGCTAGCAGAGACACATGTGGGACGGACGGTCGGGTTCCGTGTGTGAACAGCTGACCTCCTGCGAGGATGAGGGGCGCCGTTTTGAGGGGGGAAAAGAACAAGAGAAAGGTGCAAAGGACAAAGGTATGTACTTTTGTTTAGGTTTGTTTGTTTCATATTCTCCAGTTAGCATATAACAGTACTAGCTAGTTGACAGTAGCCAAAGCAGAGTAACGAGGGTGTGACGTCACGTTCTGTTGCGGTTCTGTCTCACGGAAATTTCCCGGAAGTGACCGGAGACGGTCAGTGCGCATTTAGCTGCACCGTGACAGCGAAGCAACAGCTGGGGTCATCGTGTTCTAGGAAATTAAAAAGTTGAGAGTAATCCAAGTCAGATGTGAAAGGTCCATTAAAGTTCCTGTTAAACATTTGATAACTTTATTATTTGAAAAATAAATATTGGGAAGGATGGATTTTAGCAGCTATAATAGCTTTGTACACTCTTGGCATCCAGGTTATTTTCCTGTTTATCAGTGAAATACAGTTTTACATCTAACCACAGTCAAACTACAGGTCAAACTTTAAAAAAAAAATGATAATTTGGAACAAAAGTTAATTTATGTCAGTAATTCAACTTAAAAGGTGAAACTAATATATGAGAGACTCGTTCCATGCAAAGCCAGATATTTCAGCCTTCGTTTGTTATAATTGTGATGATTATGGCTACAGCTGATGAAAACCCCACATTCAAAATGTCAGACAGTTAGAATGTTATGAAATCAATAAAACAAGGATTTTAAATAGAGAAAAAATAGAATCATGCATCTGTACTTGGGCCCCTTTTGCTGTTAATGAAATAAATTAACTCGACTTGCACCATATTGTAATTTTCTGAGGTTCACCTGTACTAAACTCAGTGCAGATAAGGATATTAACATGGACTCACTAGAGGTGCAAAAGTTGAGCATATGATGGTGATGAGCAGTCACACGCTTATATAATAGTGTACCAAAAAGTAATGTTCATGTTTATTCAGTGAGTGTACACACAGAGCTGTGAGCTTCCAGGAATATATGATTTACATGAAGTGAAAAAGTCAAAGTTGAAATGTTTATCAACTTGATTAAATTATAGAAATACAACTGAACCTGAACAATGCTGATAATACGCCTGGTTGTTACATCATTTAGACTCACTCTAAAGTATCTGGGACAACCTGCAGCTGGATCTTGTGTCCAGCCATGCTCCTCAGCTTCTCTGCTTTCCTCAGGTGAGTCTATCGTGTCGGTAAATACTTGTAATGATTAAATAGTGACTTGTGTGAAAATTACATCATGTGGTACCATGACATCCAATGTATTTCCTCTGGTTTTCTCATTATATTTATGGACCTAGAGCCACCAGAGGAGACGTTACAAGAACATGCTGCTCCTCCTGTCACTAACTACTGCACCTGGTTGTTCAGGTGAGTGACTTCTGCTCATATTGACGGCAACATTGATTCCACATTTGCTGTGTGCCTGATTAATTATACAATTTTTTATCTATAACTATTTTATTCATGGAATAATGCATTCTTTAAAAATATATCAGGTTGCAATTTGTGTTGCAGTCACACAGTAGCTATTTACATGTGTGTTATAGTTATTCTATATTTTGTGTACATGTGGTGTAATTCAGCTCATGTTTAAGATCAGA
>SSNS01001046.1:41638-64441 GCA_006937985.1 Aphyosemion australe
AATAATGCATTCTTTAAAAATATATCAGGTTGCAATTTGTGTTGCAGTCACACAGTAGCTATTTACATGTGTGTTATAGTTATTCTATATTTTGTGTACATGTGGTGTAATTCAGCTCATGTTTAAGATCAGATTTTGTGCTTCATGTGTCCTGTAGATGCAGTAAGAAGTGCCAGTCCATCATCACTTGATCCTGCATCTATAGAGAACAGAGTTGGTTTGGACAGGACCACATCAGGTAACACCTGATTTCATTTTCCTCTGAAATGACGGAAGAAGTTTCTACTATCACTTTAGCAGAACCTCAGTAAATGGAGAAAAATAATCATAAGAAGCTTGTTTTTGGTGCAAATGTTTTTCCTGCAAAAGATTTTTCTTAACATATAGAGGACTGAGTTACTTGGAAAATGTAAGTGCTGCGTTTGACCAGCCATGAAAACGAATATAATTGGCTTTGAAGAAATGTGCACATATTGTTGCATGATTTACTAGAATGGTTTAAATAAATGTACAGCGATTTGACAACAAGGTATTTTTGTGTTTTTTTCTTCGGGGCGGGGGGGGGGGGGGCAATGGTTGAACTCGCCTAGGGCGCCAAATGGTCTAGGACCGCCCCTGTACGTAAGCACGCACGTGACGTCAGTCACGACTCCATTTTCTTGATGACAATTTCTTAAACTGATCAATATTTTTAAGTTCTGCTGACAAAAAAAACTGAAATTTGTTGAGAACACTCAGAAAAATAATGTTATACAAACTTAAAGCATGTTTTTAAATAGCTGCAACTCATTTGCTTTATCAAGCGTTTACTATTTGGGTTTACAGCAGTGGCGTAGGCAGAAACTAATCTAATCTAATTCTCCGAGCTTCAGCGCTCTGTCCTGCGCAGTGCGCACGCTGTCACTAGCAAGACATTTTCCGTATTTGACCATTTTTTTTTCAACGGTGATGGAAAAATCGGAAGGCGGTCTGTCATTTTGACATGATTGCAATTAACACCCCCGTCTCATGCAGGTGTGCAGAACCTCACACACAGAGAACATCGCGGAGCTAACAATATCAATCAAGAAAAGATTCCCATCAGAGCATCTGAGCGTTATCTCACTGGGACTGGGACACCATTCTCAAAGAATCATATTAGTGACAGCGCGCTGAAGAGCTGGAGCTTGGAGCGCGTCTGTCAGGTCACAGACGCGCTCCAGCAGAACCACCACGGCCCATGGTGGCAGAGCGCATGTGTGAGGGAGTGATTTTAACACTTTGGCTTATGGCGCCAGTAACCAGACGCAGTAACAGGAGTGGCCTTTGCTCTATTATTACACGGAGCTGTGCCCCCCCCCCCCACACACACACACACTGACTCAATCAGAGCGCACGCTGCGCAAAAAGACCGACAGTGCGCCGTCACACTGAAGACACAGATGAGCGTTGCCTCGTCCGTGATTAAAGTATAATTAAGAGGTTTTTAACAAAATGTTTCATTCAATGTCAAAATTAAAATATAAGCTTCTATTTATGGGATCATATATTTGAAAGTCCGACTCCAGAGCTGTCAGTAGTGCCTCCAGTCATGAACCTCACCGCTCATCATCACAGCGTGTGGCAGCGGAGCGCGGATTCAGCCAGAACAACATAAAACAGCCATGAGTCTGTGGTAAAAGTTCAGAATCTCATCATGACTTTAGCCTTCTCAGAATTACCCTAGAGACATTTGATCACGCACCAGCAGGTGACCAGTTCAGGTAGAGCAGAAGAAAGGTGAGAGTGTGTTCTGGCCACAGGTTTAAATGTTCCTACTTAAAGTGGAATTGTTAAATTGCATTGCTTACTGGGGCACTCTACATATTCATGATAATGAAATTAAATGAAATGTAATGGTATTGAATGTTTATTAATTATTATTTAAAAATGAAAGTGACAGGAAAAAAGCTGATCATGACCAGTTTTTAACTCTGTCAGAATGACAAAGAAAAACATGTCTAGAGCAACCTCTGATATATTTTATATTATATTATTATTATATACTATGGTAAATGGCCTGTATTTGTATAGCGCCTTCTTAGGGTTCTACAACCCCCCAAGGCGCTTCACAACACAATCAACTCAATTCACCCATTCACATGCTGGTGGGGATGAGCTACGATGTAGCCACAGCTGCCCTGGGGCGCACTGACAGAGGCGAGGCTGCCGAGCACTGGCGCCACCAGTCCCTCCGACCACCACCAGCAGGCAAGGCGGGTTAAGTCTCTTGCCCAAGGACACACAGCAGCATTCTCTGGCCGGAGCCGGGATCGAACCTGCAACCTTCCGATTACTGGACAACCCGCTCTACCTCCTGAGCTACTGCTGCCCTATGATATGATATTATAAATATTAATTTAAATTTATATTAAATTACATTTTGTTCTGTTTCAATTTATTGCATGATGGCCTGAAAGGACACCCCTCCAAAATAAAAATAAATTTACATATAATTTTTTAAGGGAGCCATTTGATTGGGTGGGCCCAGGTAAAAAGTGGGTGGGCCCAGGCCCACCAATAGCCACGCCCCTGGTTTACAGTAGCCCTTTTTATAAGACACACCATGCCGGCAAATCAGCGTAATATTACCGCAACATGTTTCTTATGAACGCGCCATGGCGGCATCACGTTGCGGGAATTTTGCGGCATTCGTGCCGCCACGCTTGGTAGTAATATTGCGGTAATATTGCAGTTTCGCCGGTCTTATAAACGCACATTAAGCCTTGGCGCAAAAGAGGGAGGTGTCATGACCATGTGATGAATTAATGCTGCGCTCTGGCCGGGAACTATGTTAAAAATGAAAGTAAACACGCGCTTAAGTTTCACGTTTGTGAACAGAATCAGCTGAGATGATTAACTGGACAGATGCACAGCTCCGGGAGCTTTCCTCCGTTAGATCTGCAGCTCAGATCATCTGACAGCTCACAGGGATGGTGGAGGACAGACACCTGTAGCTGGTTGTTAAAATAAAAACTTAAGGAGCGCTGCTTCGATCGCAATAAAAAGCAAGTTATGTCCAAAATACACGGAAGTCCGCGACAGTGCAGAGACTACCCCCATACCTCCTTTTTGCCGCCATCGCGTAATCTTTTATAAAATGGACATGATTGCGCAACATTACCGCCACGGTCTGAGCTCTTATAAACGACCTAAAGCTCCCTGATGCCGCATCGGCGTTGCGGCAAATTGGCGGCATTGTTTTATAAAAGAGGCTAGTGTGATGCAGCTGGGTGGATTCCCCAATAACAAACGTCTTGTTCAAAGGCGATGGGGACGAAAATCCGGATTACTAAGAGAGTTGGGGACATGTCCCAGATTCCCTGGCTAAAATTACCCTATGATCAGAGCTTGTCTTTGTTTCTCCTAACTGAGGCTAGTCAAAGAGCTGTTTACAACGGAAAGAGCAGGAGACTGGGTTCAAACATGATAAACCAGTAACAGAAATGTGTGTGTGTGTGTGTGTGTGTGTGTGTGTGTGTGTGTGTGTGTGTGTGTGTGTGTGTGTGTGTGTGTGTGTGTGTGTGTGTGTGTGTGTGTGTGTGTGTGTGTGTGTGTGAGAGAGAGAGAGGGAGATCTCTGCCTCCACAGGACACAGCCATATTGCCTCTTGTCGTTAAGCTCAGCCCTGAACTCCCACTGAGTCTCTCTGAGGAGACAGCTCTATAGGAGAACCTGGGCTGGACTGTGGTTGTCCATCAGACGGAGACATGGCTGATGAAGGTGCTGCATCTGCTCTGGTATGTGTCTGGTTCCGGCTGTGGTTCTGTGCTGATTAGGTTCCCTACAGCTTAGAAGACACTTTATCCACATTTGGACACATTAACCTTTTTAAATGTCCTCTTCAGTTGTCCCTGTGGTGAGACGTGTCTGGTTGAATGAAGGTTGTGACACCTGCTACAGGACCTCTCTGTCTCTTCGCAGCAGGGCTCTCTCTCGGCTGCCCGCAGCCTTGCGCCTCCTGCTGCCTCCGCCTCCAGCCACAGTCCCCTCCAGGGCGCACAGACCCACCAGCCCGGCGGCGGCGGAATGAAGCTGGAGGCGGTGATGGAAAACCTGCAGCGGCAACAGGCAGCACGTCTGGCCCTGGAAGAGAAGCTCCGGCTGGCGGAGCAAGAACAACAGTCCCATATCCACCAACAAGCTCTGGCTTCCCGCCAGCATCAGGCGGCCATGCGCACCGGAGGAGGCTCGGGGTTCACGCTGCCTCACCGGGAGGACGCGGACAGTCGTGTGGGGACCAACGACCAGGACGGAGGAGATATGGACGATCAGGAGATCAACGATGAAGAAGGGGACAATGATAACCCCCCCCAGCAGCGATCGTCCGACCTCCGGAGACCTGGTCTGTCCACACAAGGAGCCACAGGGCAGTTCATGACCAGAGTCCTGGGGTCCGCCGTGCCCGCTCCCTGCTGTGGGTCTCCGGCGGCGCCACCCCACTCCCACCACGAGTGGACATATGAGGAGCAGTTCAAGCAGGTAAGACCTTCATTTGAAGCTTCAGCAACAAGATCCAGCTCAGCAGCAAAGTTAGAGGGCAGGAGTCTGAGCAGCAGCAGCAGGAGGAGGAGGAAAGGTCCAGATTCACATATAAATGTTATTTCATGTTTCATATGTTCAGATTGAAACTGTTTAAGTCTATAGTAATAACACACACGTACGCACGCACGCGCGCGCACACACACACACACACACACACACACACACACACACACACACACACACACACACACACACACACACCGGAAGGAAATTGAGAGAGTAGATTAGAATAGATGAACTGCTGATATAGCGTCTCTGTCAAAGGTTGTCCCTTTGACATCTTCTTCACCAGTTCAGATCTCAGGTTTTAGTCTGGATGTTTGATCTAGATAGTGAAAGCTTTAGCAACGTTTGTGGAGTGAGACTGAAATCAAGGTTCTTGTGGGTGAAGTAGAGGCATAGGAAAGCATTTAGTCTTCCAGCAGCACAGCGCTGTTGCAGCTGTGAGTGACGAGAGATGTGTGGCGATCATTAGGAAGTGATTGGATCTAAAGGAGCACTGTAAACCCAAATGTTGAAAATAATTAACTAGACTGATGTAAGTAAATCAATATTTTTTAAACATGTTTTAGAACTCAAACATGAGTTAGGTCAACTTTTTTTTCTTGTTTTTGAATACATAGAACTCAATTTCAATTAATTTGAACAATTTCTTTTTTTAATTAAGCATAACTTAAATAACTTAATAAAAAACAACTTAACTGGGATAATCAATCAATCAATCAATCAAAACTTCCACTCCCATCACGGGAGGCCAAGGCGCTGAAGAACAACATAAAAACATGATAAAAAAATTAAAACAGTAAACGACAGTATAAAACTATAAAAATGCATATACATGCATATACATAACGCATAAAACACAAAAACAAGCAGACTTCAAGCAAGGTCTGGAAACGCTAGACGATAAAAATGTGTTTTCAGTCGACTCTTAAAAACCTGCAGAGATGTAGAAAGTCTAACTGACGGTGGTAGCTGATTCCAGAGGGATGGCACTAGAACTGAGAAAGCCCGATCACCACGAGTCCGACACCTAGTGCGGGGGACCACAAGCAGGCACTGATCAGAGGAGCGCAGAGAGCGTGTTGGCACGTCTCTTCAGGAGTGCCGACAAATAAGAAGGGAGATAAGTAATCACAAATAAAATAATAATTTTTTTGTTTCTATAATATTGTATTTGTCTTTAAGTCACTTAAAGTGTGTGTGATAAACTGACTTATGCAATTATTAAAATATTTGTTGACCTATAGGAAACATAATCAAGGAGAAGCAATTTTGGCAGATTTCAGGAACAATGAAGAACTGAAACTGGTCCGAGCAGCAGTTGTTCATTCATGAGAGTTTCTTAAACATTTTTTTGCGAATTTTTAATTTTAGTTAGAATTTTATTTAGATAGCAAATGCTAAATACTGCAAAATCTGCAGGTACTTCAACACAGAATCATAAATCTTAAATAGCTAGCTAGCTAGCTAGCTAGCTAGCTAGATAGATAGATAGATAGATAGATAGATAGATAGATAGATAGATAGATAGATAGATAGATAGATAGATAGATAGATAGATAGATAGATAGAGTGGAGGAAATAATTATTTGAGCCCTTGCTGATTTTGTAAGTTTGTCCAATGACAAAAAAATGAAAAGTCTCAGAACAGTATCATTTTAATGGTAGGTTTACTTTAACAGTGACAGATAGAACATCAAAAGGAAAATTTAAAAAATAACTTTAAATAAAAGATAGAAAATGATTTGCATTTCATTGAGTGAAATAAGTATTTGAACCCTCTAACAAACCGTCGTTTGAAATTTAGGAAAGTACAGTCATGACTGAAAAGAAGAGCCAGGCAAGGAGTTTATGACGGTGGCGGCGACACCTCATCAGCAAAACAAGTATAAGCATTTCCTCCATAACCAGCTCCATCTCCGTTTTGTTTATTTTTCCGATGTGCAGACAGGAGGCTGCCACCTTGGAATCACGTGAGGGGAGAACGCGCTGTGATTGGTTACTTGGAACATTTCAGCTCAGCCGACAGCTCACGTAGGGCGCACACGGCGAGTTTCTGCCCCCCCTTGGGACGGAAAGTATCAAACCGGTTTGATTTTCACCTCAGTGTCTCGTGAGGCAGAAAACTCAGTGAAAATTAGGCGCACACAGCGAGGAATCTGCTGAGCTAACGGCCTCGAATGACCGTTACCTCAGCTGTTGGCTTTCGTGTGTGGCAGGCTTTACAAATCCGTGACACCATTTTACCTAAATTATCGACTTTCTCTTCGGACCCCTGTATTCCTTCCGGTTCAAAGGTGAGACATTGAAAGACAACCCCACGTGATTCTTCGGACTCTAAGGTTTAAGGCGGTACTTGAACCGCTGAAATCATCCAATGGGATCCAGAGATATCTACCTGCGTAACGCTCATTGGCTAACTTGCCGGATGGAGGACTTTACGCACAAAACACATGACGCACAGTGAGAGCACCGAGAGGGTTCTTCTTCCTGCAACGCTGATTCTTTTTGACTCACATTTCTTGACGAGAGGAGCATTTCAGCTAATTTGTTGGTGTTTTTAACATATTGGCTTTACAATGGCTGTCAAAAACAAGATGTTTTTTACCACTGACGAGGTACTGGATGTTAGCTTCTGATGGCGGTGCTAATCTGTGTCCGGTTGACTTTTGTTCTGACGAGGAGCGCGGAATATGAAATCCCTTCCTCCTATAGGTATGTAAACCGTTTTTTTTTTCAATTCTTTTCTTTGATTTTGTGTAAAATTACTGATATATCTTTACCTAATAATGTACATTTTTTGTTTTTTATGTACATAATACTGTCTACATGCGCATTTTGGCTTATTTTCTCAAATAAGTCTTTTTCTCTGTGTTATAGTTAATGAATATAATTTTACAACATAAAGTTTGCTTTTGTGTAAAATTACTGATATATTTACCAAATAATATATATTTTTTGTTTTTTATGTACATAATCCTGTCTGCATGCGCATTTTGGCTTATTTTCTTTGTTCAAATAAGTCTTTTTCTCTGTTATTGTGAATGAATATAATTTTACAACATAATCTTTTTTTTTCATGTGACTTTATAGTGAGAGGGATCATCCTCCGTACAGGCATCCTGCACTCAGCCACAGTCAGGTCCCATCTGCTCCAAAAGTGAGGAAAAGAAAAACACCAAACTCTCCTTCCAAAACGGGGTCAGGGTGATTCAGGGGTGCAGGAGGGGAAATGGCACAACAGAGAGGAGGAAGACATCACACCTAATGCCAGCCAGGAAACCGGGTCCCACCTTTGACTCCACTGCTTCATGGTCGCTGCTCAGTTCCTGATGCTGTTGCTGATTACAACAAACAAACAAACATGGGTGGTGTAGATTTTTCTGATGCTTTGATTAGATACTACAGTGTCAGCCATAAATCCACCAAATGGTACAAGGCCTTCTTTTATTGCCACCGTCAACAACTTCATCCTTTACTAGGAGCTTCTCAAGTTGCCTGCCTCAGGAAATCTACTCAGCCACAAACAATTCAAGGAGCAGCTAGCTGCAGAAATGCTGCAGTTTGCTAGGGACCTCAGCCCACCAACCTGACCTGCATGCCAGAGTACTTTGGGGAGTGATGCCACCCAGTCTAAGGGGTAATGTAAAAAACAGTTTGTAAGCTGGCATCCCAAGGGTGAAGACACCAATTTATTGTAGAAAATGTCAAGTCCCTCTGTGCTTCACCTAAAATAAAACACAGCTTCAGGGAATGGCCTGATGTCCATAAAGCTGTAATGTGTCTTGTGTTACTTTCTTGTAAAAATGTAAATATGTATATATACACAGTAGTTTTCCTTCTTCTCTTCTTTATTTCCAGCATAATTTATAGTTGTGATTAGATGTGTTGTCATAGTGTAGATATCTTATTATTATTATTTATTATTATTATTATTATTATTTATCATTATATATTCTTATATATATTGTTTGTTTTTGTATTTTTTTAGCAAATTTACACCAGTTTTTTTCAAATTCAGATTCAGTTATGAATAAATTTGCTCCATTTGGAGTCAAATTACTTCCTCTGTTTGATTTTCCCTTATATTGAATGGGTAATTTTATATCCGGTGGATTTTTACCAAAAATCCTCAAAAACAATTTTTTTTAGATGGAATTACTTTCTAAAATGAGATAAAAGTGGAGGAAAAAAGAACCTAAGGAAAAAACCTGAGAAATTCCTAATGGCACATTTGTGCCAAAAGGTGCCCAAAATGGTCCAATATGAGGTCCGCCTGGATTTCTATCAACTAAAACCTCCCTAACCTTTCTATACTTCATTTCTGTTGCATGAAATTTGGGTCAGCAAATGTTCAGATCCTATTCTGTGGATTTCTAGAAGTTTTAGGCTGCTACTAGATACTTTAGAAGGCTTTTTAACATCATAAAGTGGATTTTTTTTTAGGCGGAACAGTTTTTTTTCTCATTTCTGCTGTGTTCCAAATCCTGTTGCTCTCAATCAGTGACATAAATGTTTCTTTTTAGAATTTTAGAGTAATTTTTAGAGTCTTACCTTCGTTTTGATACCAAAACAGCTCAAATACACTTGTAGTTCTTGAGATATACTCAATTAATTTTTCAGCACGTCTTTTTCGAGAAAATCTCTGTAAAATGGCCTAGGGCTGAAGGGGTTAATGTGTTTCTTCTTGAGCCACTCCTTTGTTGCCTTTGCTGGCTGGCATCCATAACCCATTTTCAGTTTCCTGGCAGAGGGAAGGAGGTTGTCACTCAGGATTTGACGATACACGTGTAACGTGATCTAGGTGGTTACTTTGAATTAATCCTCAATAAAATATAAAGGTATTCAACAAGAGGTGATATTCAACATAAAAATAAATTATCACTATTATTGAACCTCTAATATTTGATTGATGATGAAAATAGGTACTTTGCGCCAGGGAACCAACACTTTATAATTTGACAAGGAGGCAAAAATATAGTTAATAAAAATCAATTTATTACTGTATTTCTACTACTAATGATGATACAAGACAAATTATGATAAATGATGGTTTAAAACAATATAACTGAGAATGAATGAGCTATGATGAAATATGAGCTTAGATGTTATTAAAAATCTAAGTGTCTTAGAAAATGTGATGTCTGGGTTTAGAAAAATCTGGCTGAATGTTTATGGTTTAACAAGTTATCAAATTATTAATAAAACCCATCCAACACCAGTGTGCAGATTCTACAAACCCATTGTGGGAGTTCTCGGGAGGTCCAGCTGGTCAAAGTCGTCCTGACCGACTTACGGGTGGAATTAGACTTCTGCGGCATTCAAAGGTCGTAGTCCCCTTTTGAATCCACGCGGCTGGCCGATGAGCTACAACCCGGGTGACTCCTGGCGGTCAGACGGAGTTTGGCGTCTGATGGAGTATTGCAGGTTGCAAATAAAGATTGCTTGAAAAAGGATGGTTCATATGCAGCTCAAATTATTCCACTGGAAAATCTGGCTTGATTTCCCAACAGAAGGTAATTTAGCGTAAGCTGGAAGCTTTTGCAGGACCTCTCCTGTGAGCTGTTAGCCTGGCAAGCCATCCTATATATGTGAATATATAGTCTGGCCACGACTCATTGACGGCCCTCAGTCGTGAGGCGGGATCTACGGTTGTCTTTCAAAATGTTAGCACGCAATTGGATAGCGCTAGGACCAATCAGAGTAACGAACAACGTGACGTAATCACAGCGACGGAAAAGCGGGAGGCAGCAATGGCGTCATCAATGATTTCTGTCGTTTTTGTATGAAAAACACGCGAATATCAGGTGTACTGGGACATTCCACTACTTTGTTTGATAAAAATAAGAAGCCGCTAAGTATATCAGACAGACTTACGCACATTGGAGTCTAAATAATCCAATGTTGATGACAAAGCCGTTTCAAAAGAACGTGGCTCCGGCGTTGCCGCCATCTTGCTTGGGTTCGCGGCCGCAGCGCTGACGTCATCGGCTACTCCCGCTCTGTGATTGGCCCAAAATATAGAGCGCTGTGATTGGCCCAACCAAAACTATAGCGAGCTGTGATTGGCCAGCCACAGGCAGCGAGGGTTCCAACGAAGCGTGCCTAGACCAAACTCTGCAAAGCAAGAATTGGTCTAGTTCACTAGGCTAGTGAGCTGTAGCTTTTGCAAAAACTGCCTTGTAGAGGAAGTGTTGACTCCCCATAGGATGATAAATTAGCATAAGCTGTAAGCTTTTGCAGGAACTGCTGTGAGCTTTTGCAATGAACTGAATTGAAGAGGAAATGCAACCACTTTTAATGTTAGTTGTTTATACATTTTGGCAAATCAGAATTTGACAAGTGTAACTGGGCGTTTACCAAAAGTCCTCAAACCTCACTCTTTCATTAGACACTTAGAAAAGACTTTTTCCTTAATCTGTTAAGTAAAACGGTTAAACATTCATTTATTAATATAGTAATATTAATCTGTGAATATACTGATAATAAACCATTACTAAACTCATCAAGTAGACTCATTTGGTGTATTTAAGATCTGAAAGAAAGCTTTATAAGAATAAACATTTATGTTGATTAATTCATTGCTGTAAAGCAGTCAAGACATTATTGAATCACTTTAGATATGACATTCATTGTAGATAAAACAGAATATGATTGTAAATAACTTGTAAAGTTAGGAAATCATTTATGAGACCAAATAAGAATCATTTTATTAAAAGAGAATGGAGTCTCGTCTCCGTGAGACCTTGGGGTTTGCAGCCGCATGTAAACAGTGGCAGAAAGGCAGTCAGGAGACTGGATTGTTTTGGTTACCTCCTGGTAGCAAGGCCACGAGCAGTATGTTTTCTGGTTTGGAGACCAGACAGTTAACCTGTGGCACACTGATGAAGCAGGCTGAGGACGGTGTCTTAACCCTTGCTTTACATGGCCTTGACCTATGTTACACATGGCTCTGTCCATTTTCGCGTTGATGTGGTGAAGTTGTCCTGTGCCCTTAGCAGAAAAACACCCCCAAAGCAAAATGTTTCCACCTCCATTCTTGACAGTGGGTACGGTGTTTTGGGGGTCATAGGCAGCATTTTTCTTCCTCCAAACACGGCGAGTTGAGTTAATGCCAAAGAGCTCAATGTTGGTCTCATCTGACCACAGCACCTTCTCCCAGTCACTCTCTGAATCATTCTTGAGCAGGGGGACCTTGCGAGCACTGCAGGATTTGAATCCATTGTGGTGTAATGTGTTTCTAATGGTTTTCTTGGTGACTGTGGTCCCAGCTACTTTGAGGTCATTAACTAACTCCTCCCATGTAGTTCTAGGATGATTTCTCACGTTTCTCAGAATCATTGACACCCCATGAGGTGAGATCTTGCGAGGAGCCCCAGACCGAGATCGACTAATGGTCGTTTTGTGCTCCTTCCATTTTGGAACAATTGCAGCAACAATTGTCACCTTCTCTCCCAGAGTCTTGCTAATGGTTTTGTAGCCCATTCCAGCTTTGTGCAGGTCTACAATCTTGTCTCTGACATCCTTGGACAGCTCTTTGGTCTTTCCCATGTTGGAGAGTTTGGAGTCTGCTTAAAGGAGTCATCACCTGAAATCTTCACTTTTCCACTTAAAAAAAACATGTCTATAATGGCTTCCTAATGATTTTTCACTGGCTGAGAAGCCGATATTTAACATTGATGCGTTTGTTTAATCTTGCCTTCTTCAACCAGCTCACATGCACCCCACGAGCACGCGCATTCCAAAACGAGAACTTGAGTTCTGGCCGTATATGTCAACACAAAGGATGAATATAAACAAATATGAACCAGCAGCGAACAAACCAGCACAACAAAGCTCATTTCATAACGTGAAACGCATAAATTATGTCTTACCGTTGACGACTCATGTTATAATCCGTGTTACGGGAGACAAAACTCCGATCGGTTTGTATATTCCATCTTCACAACAGCATAAGAGCCGATGCCTGGCTGTTAGCTTGCTTTGTCCCAACTCAACAACAAACGAGGGCGCCATTACGCACGAGGCGAGGGCTTGTACATACACGGTTGGATCCCGTAGGTCACTGCCAGGTCGGGTTCAGTTATAACTTTTGTTGTTTTGGAGCAAGACGCTGAAGCTGCTTCCTGCTTCCTTCCACTAATCACCGCGCCCCTCAGTCCTGCGCGCGTCCGAGACAGCCGAAATATCGCGTGATCTCGCGAGAAAATATGCCCTTCACAATAAAAGATTAAAAAAATCACATTTTTAATTTATTTTTCCAATACAATTTATTTTAATTGTCTAAAAGACTATAATAGGATGTAGATATCCACGGTATTATAGGTGATTGTTAGGGATTTTATCTGATTATCCCTGCAACCCCAGGATCGAAAAGTTTGAACGAAAAGTTTGAACGAACAAAGGCAAAAGGAGTCAGAGTCCCTGTTTGTCACGCTGCAGCAAGGAGAGCCCAACGTTCACTTTCCCTCTCTCCTGCTCCAGACATGTTTTATTACAGGTCAAATTACACAGGGGGCGGGGCAGTCCCGCCCAGGGCTTTCCCAAAGTCATGTGATAATCACACAGAGAACACAGTCATTTTAAAAGGTTCATGTGGAGTTTAGCTCTATAGACAAATGAGGACAAATAATAATTCTCTAACATCTCCCCCCTTTTTGTGCTAATTTGTGTATAAAATGTAATAAAAATGTAATAATAAAACTTTAATAATAATATAAGTGAAAAATAAAAATAAATGTAATAAATGATGATTAAACATTAAAAATGTAAAATTAAGACTAAAAATGTAATAAATGATGTAATAAATGATAATATAAGTGAAAAGTAAAAATTAAAAATGTAATAAACATTTGTTAAAAAAATCTCAGGTACTCATTTCCAAGAGAACATCATACAGGTTACTGTAGGAAGAGAACATTGGGATTCAAACAGCAGCTAGGTCATTTTTATCTTTGGTATGCAGCATTCGATATAGAAGCAGGGTAATTGTAAACATTTTTTAATCATTGATTACATGCACGGCAGAATACATGAAACGAATAGACAAAAACAAATCAGAATCACAATAAAAAGCATGAGAATCCTTAGCAACTGTTGCCACCACGGTCACAAGCTGAACCATGAGAAAACGTCACTAGCAGCGGGTCCGGGGGTTGCAGCTTCATCGTATTTCTGGAGCGAAGTCAGGTTCCGCAGGGCTTGCACACTTCTCCAGTGGGTGTGGTCAGAAGATCCAGCACCAGTCTGTTCTTGAGAACCATTTTCCTTACTTCAGAAGTTCCTTCACAATTCTGTTAGCCAGTCCTTTGGTGATGTTGATGTGTCTCAGGAATGCATATCGGTCGATTTCCACGTAGGTTTGCATCTCAGTTGTCAGGATGATGTCAGGTAGGGCCACAGGTATATGTGGCCAGGCAAATAAGTCTGTCTTCCCTCGACAGCCATCTTTTGTGTCGTGATGTCCAGAGGAATGGTGTAGTTGGCTGTCTTACAGGGAGTTGATATCCCAGGGCGAGTAGAGAAACCAACAAGGCACATTTTGTCCAGCGTTGTGTTGTATCGCCACAAATCTGTAGTTTGAGATGACGTAGGCATATGTGCACAGACATAGCAGGTGGTGTTGGTAGTTAGGTGTGCAGTGGTGTTCAGAAACTGACACCACGAGTTTGTTGCATATGGATGAGGATATTCCTTAAGGGAGCCTCGGTCTATAAATCTTTTACTTCTTTTCACTCTGGGATTGGCAGGTGCACAAAACAGGTAGATGAGCAGTAGGCACACAGGTGGTATAGTTTTAAGGGACACAAACAGTAACTGGTGGGGTTTGGATCTTCAGTAGCACAGTTGGGGTGAGCATTGCACCAGTCAGGGGTCTTGGAGAGGGTAGTTGTTATCTTTTGGTGATGTAGCTCATGCTCAGAATAGAGTAAAAGGATATTCATGGTGATTATGGCAGCCATAGTCACAACACCGCTAAGCAGCCACCACTTCTGGCGTGGCTCCATCCTTGTGGCTAGGCTACAAAGACCCTGATATGAAAAGAAACTAAACTGGAGAGCAGCCTCTGGAGTCTTCACGAACGTTGAGACGAAGTGGTCACTAAAAGACCACCCCCCCCTGTGGAGTTCGACTTTACTGCACCCCCAGGACTCTAATCATTCAGAGCTCTTTGCAACTTATAGCGACTAAGGCGGATCCAGGATGGTCTTTCCGCAATCTTCACAGCACTGAACCCGCTTTGGACTTGTCCAGTGCTTTATTTTGATTGCTCTGATGAAGACCCAGTCTCCTGGTTTCACTTGTTGTTGGTTGTCCTGTAAAACAGAAAGAACTGAGGGCAGATCAATTGTATTCACCACATCGGCTAATATTTTTTCATGTAGTCCACTAGTGTAAGTTCCTACTGAGCTTTCTCAAGATCTAGTGAGAATAATAGTATTTCATTCTTTTGCATGTTAGCTAGAAATTTGTGTTCAAAACCGGTGTTGCTATTTTGTGATAAGAAGAGATCGGAATGTCCCAAATCTCCTTGTGACGTATTCACCCTTTGCCTTTCCCATTGTTTTGCATACTGGCTAAATAAGTAAGTAAGTAAGTAAGTAAATGTTATTTGCATAGCACTCATAACTGAAAAAGAAACACAAAGTGCTTCACAAATGCTTCATTTTTTATATATTTTTTAATCTTTTATTCAGATTATTACTTTTATGTTCAGTACTTTGGTCAGTGTTGCCCATTTTTAAAGTGCTTTATAAATAAAGTTGGCTTGGCGTGGCTTCACAAAGATCAACAAAACAAATGATAAAGTCTCCATGAACCGATCTTAAAACAAAACAAAAGAATATCATAAAACCAATTAAAGTCAGAAAACAAAGTAAATGATAAAAAAATGAAATGAAAGATAATTATAAATTCAAGTAAAAGCAGCTTTAAAAATGCTAAATGTGGTAGAACAGATCTGAGAATTACTTCCAACAGATTAGCTATATGTTTGTTTTTGTGTAGACATTTTTTGTCATTTAGAACAACTCCTTTGGTTAAAAACATTTCCTCAAACCATGAGGATTTCATAAGTTAGTTAGCTCATAAGATATTTAATCTGTCATGCTTTTTGCTAAATAAGATGTTTCTCTTCGCGTAGTCAGTACGTGCAAAACTTACCTTTTAAACAGGAGGGAATACAGCCTTGGACTCATGGCAACAATTAGGGAGGAGGCAGTACGTTCTGTTTCTCTCAGGACAAGAGAACGACATACAAAGACTCCCTTCTAAGGTCAGGAGTTCGAAACACACACAGCTTCATACTGGAGGTCATACTCAAAAGGAAATAATTATGACTTATATATTATCTTTGAGCTCAACAACTAAGTTGGTCTTACTTAAAAAATATATATATATATATTTTATTATAATTTGTACATTAATGAATGTATTTAATTACTTCAGTACTCATTAATTTGAGTAAAGATAATGGTCCCAAATTAACCTAGTAGATATAATGTCTCCCACATTATTAATCTTATAGTTGATTCATTGTGCTGCATAAATAGCATAAAGTGGATTCTTATGGCTAAATGCCTGCTCTTAAGGATAGAATAAATCTAACTTATTTTATTTGGCATTTTACAGTGGGAAACAACCTCTTTTTTCTTTTTAAACTATCAGAGAGAAATAAATCAGAATAATAATGTAAAAAAAAATGCTAATCATATTTTATCCCAAAAAACATTCAACAAATCAAAGTAGCCATAACTCTCAAACAAATAGGTATTAATATAATGAGTATTAATTTACAGTATTCTTTGTAGTTATTTTCCCCAGCTAAACAACTGTAATTTTTTCCTCTGGAAGACTGTGTGAACTCTGCTAAATAAAATTCAGTATTTCTTGGGTATCTTCAGTTATTAATTTATATTCATGTAGTTACATTTAGATCTGCCATTATAGCAACTCTTAAAATGGACATATCGTCTTTTGGGGTAACCTATTAAAAGTGAATCTTTCACCTTTGTACGTAAATGCAAACCAGAATTGTGAGTCAGGATGAATAGGGATGCTGAAAAAGGCGTTACTCAAATCAATAACAGTCTGCAGTGAGTTTAACAAAGTGTGTGGATCAGGGACATTTGGGGCCCTGGTTTGAATAGCTTCATTAACAGACCGTAGGTCCTGTCTCATTCTCCAGGAGTTTCCATCGGCCTTTTTTATTGGATAGATGGGTGTGACACAAGGCGAATCAGGACATTTTCTAATGACCCCTGCTGTCAGGAGGTCTTGTATCACTGGTTTAATCCCTTCCTGTGCTTCAGGCTTCAAGGGATATTGTTTAACTCTAGGCTTCCAGTCAGATTTAGCCGTCATCTGTATTGGAGTCATGGTGGTGATTTTACCTACATCAGTTGGTCCTTTAGCCCATATTTCATCAGGTGGTTCAGCTAGCTGTTCCTCCTCCTCACAGGTTAGCATTACATCCTGTGTTAGTCATTTTAGAGGATGAGAAGCTGGAGCTGTGGTTAAAGGTACAGTTATCTTTTTTCTGTAAAGCCCTGTAGCTTCACTGTACTGCCATCCCTGTTCATCCTTCTCTGTGTAGTCTATGGCTGAACAGCCGTTTTTGACTAAAAATCCTAAATCACGCCATTCGTGTTTTGGGTCTTTGCATAGAGATAAGTGAGGTACAGCAGGAAGCAGATAAAACCGTTGCAGCTCTGTAGATAACATTTCACTCACAGCTGAAGGCTGTTGCTATCAGGCTTGGGTTGAATTTAAAAAACATCTCCTCATAGTCAGGGTCAGGTTGTGCGCACACTTGCATGGTCACGTGCAGTGAGTCAAGGACATGTGTTGCATACCCAACTGTGAGTTTAGCCCTCGCTTCTTTAAATTAGTGTAAAGAATTATGACTATTTACTTATTTATTTATTCCTTCATTAATTGATTTCATTATTTGTTACGTATTCATTTATCTATTGAGCTTATACTTTATAAGCAGCCTGCTATTGTACTTAATTCTTCATCTAGTTATTTATTAACAGTTTTTTATTCTTCATTGATGGATTTATTCACTTAATTTATTCCATTCATTACACATTTGTGCTGTTAACCATGCTTACAATTCCAATCCAAAATTACTGTTAATTTTCTCAAATGTCTTTGACATTTAGCATCATGTTCTTTGTTGTACTCTAAATAGAAACCACACCAATATTCCTTCTACAAATCCATTAACTTGTTTATTATGTAATTCAATTTTTTTTATCATCATTATCATTAATTTATTAACATAAATCTTTCTAAAAACACCATCCATACATCATACCTGACTCCCATCTCACCTATATATTTTATTTTTATCTTCTAATAGACAAGGTGGCCCCCACAACAGCCCGCTCTAGGACTGCCTCTGTTAAAAATGTTCCTGCTCCTCTGTTTCTCTCTGTCTCTCTGCAGGAGAGAAACACACACACACACATGCGTCTACACAGCTCAGTCTGTGTGGACACTAAACAATTTTATAATTACTAGTGTTGTTTATGTTTTACTTTATATCACATTCAGTAATTTAGTTAGTTGTTCTTTCAATAAGAGTCAGTGCTTGTCAGGACCTATAGTCCTGGTTTTACAGGTACATATTTCACATTCGTCCCCCATATTACCTGCCTATCTCTGTGTCCAGCCTTTTGCTGAGTCACACCTCACACAGAACTGACCTCAGGACGACAGTCACACACACGCACACAACACTGTACAGCCATGTATGGCGACAGAGGCGATTTCTTAACTACACATTCAGTCTTTTCACAATTTTTTGCAAACAATAGGATTTTCAATGTTCAGAGGTGATAATTTACATATATTCAATGTGCAGTTTTGGATATAAGAGGTATTGCGAACCTTTTTTTCTCAGCCCGGGCTTCACCTCATGTTCACTGAAATTTCCTCTGTCATTTTACTTTTTATTTCCTCCACTGTAGACAGATATCCACAAAAGCAGAACAGTAACTTGGATAGGAGCAGAATATATTTATTTTACATACAGTATATATAACCAGTGTAATTTATGCATTGCTGATGTTTCTCTACCTGAATGTTGAACTACTGATGAAAAATCCAGTGATTGACATTATGTGGCATAATCTGTTATTCACACTTCGAAATGAGGTGGCGTTAATGGGTTTTATACGCTGGTTGCTTAACACGGTTTAAATAAAAACTCAGAAGAAAATTTCAAAAGCAGAATTCATCAGGGAGACCTTCGCAATTTTCCGCAGCGCTCAGCTCACAGGACACCAGGTAAGTCCTATTTTTATTTACTGAACCTTATCTAAAACATTTTCTGTTCCTGTGTTGAGCAGGTTTGGAAGGGGCTTGGTGGTGGAACCATGCAACCTGGTTATGGGGTTCAATTTTGGGTGGACGTGCTGGTCTCGATATAAGGAGTGTTTGGAACATGCGGTCTGTCAGCCTAGGGGAGGCGAGGATGTGGATAGAATAGAATAGACTTTATTGATCCCACAGTGGGGAAATTCACTTGTTACAGCAGCACCAACACTCAAAGGGTAATTAGAAGAGAAATAAAAACAAGGGTACATGTATATACACATATGCAGTAATCTAGTATTGCAATCTTCGATCACCAAAAATCATGAATAAAAAATGAAAACAACTTGGGTTCCAACCATTGACATATAAATCTATGGACATAGCCCGCCCATTTGGATATTATTATTCAAAATGGGAGGTTCCCACCGCCTCCATTTGGGCCGTGACACACGCCTCTTCATGCCCAAACAATCTATAAATGGGAAAAGAGGTGGAGCTGAGGGTGGGGCAGTGAGGGTGGGCTATAACAAAGCCAATGTAGCTACTAGCTAAACTGAGCTAACACCCAAAGCTAAGATGGAGCTCCGAGACAGCGAACCACGCAGCTGTCTGGCTTCTGTGCGAGGCAGCAGCGTTGGTCATCTGTGGAGCTGTAATATGGACTGTAAAAATACAAGCAGAGCCTCAGACCGCTGCGAACGGTGCCGTGCGCCCTGGCTGCTTAAGCGAGCTCACGCTCCGCTCCGGGGGAGGTCGGCGGGACATTAGCTACATGCTAATTCGGAGCTAGTGGAGTTTTTCGGGCGCTTTTAGCGAGAGAAACGCGGTTGCGCGACTCCAAAGTGTAACGAGATCAGCTCAAACAGCTGAATTGTTTCTGTAGTCTCCCTCAGAGAGTTCCACAGGCAACAACCACAGCCTCAGATGGTAATAATAATAATAATAATAATAATGCATTTAATTTATAGGCACCTTTCAAAACCCAAGGTCACCGCACAGAACATGATAAAAGAAAATAAGATCGTTTAAAATATATAATTAAAAGGGATTACAAGGAATATAGTGTTAAAATTACAGAGTGGAGGGTTCATGGTCTAATTAGTGTAAGCCAGTTTGAACAAATGAGTTTTGAGTTTGGTTTTGAAAGAGAGGAGGGAGTCAGTGTTTCTAATGTCTGGAGGAAGTGAGTTCCAGAGCCGAGGAGCAGAGCGACTAAAAGCTCTGTTTCCAACAGTGGTGAGACATGCTGGAGGGACCACGAGGTGAATGGCAGAGGAAGACCTGAGGGAGCAAGATGGGACAGCACCATGGATGAGATCAGAGAGGTAAGGAGGGGCAAGACAATGGATACATTTGTAGGTGAGGAGCAGAATTTTGAAGGAGATTCTGTGTTCAGTAGGCAGCCAATGGAGAGACTGGAGAACAGGACTGATGTGATCTCTGGAAGGGGTTCGAGTCATGATCCGTGCAGCAGCATTTTGGAGGAGTTGGAGGCGATGAAGAGATTTGTGAGGGAGACCAAAGAGGAGAGAGTTGCAGTAATCAGTCCTTGAAGTGACTAGGCTGTGTACGAGGATGGTAGTGGCATGATCAGTGAGAGAGGGGCGGGGGCGATTGATGTTACGGAGATGAAAGTAGGCAGAGCAAATAATGTTTTTGATGTGGGCTTTGAATGATAAAGTGCTGTCAAGGACGACACCCAGACCCTTTACGTGGGGTGAAGGAATGATAGATGAATTATCGATGTTTATTGATAAACTGGGGGATTTATTAAGAATCGAGGGTTTTCCTATGAGCAAAATTTCAGTTTTGTTGGCATTGGGTTTCAGAAAGTTAGATGAAAACCAAGATTTTATCTCAAGGAGACAGCTGGAAAGGGAGGCGGGAGGGAAGATTGTATCAGGTTGAGAGGAAATATAAATCTGGGTGTCATCTGCGTAGCAATGGAAATTTATCTTGTGTTTGCGGAAGATATGGCCAAGTGGAAGAATGTAGATGATAAATAATAGAGGTCCAAGGACAGAGCCCTGGGAAACACCATTAACAGAGCGAGATGAAAAGGATTTTAATTGAACAGACTGGAAGCGGCTGGAGAGAAAGGAGGAAAACCATGCGAGAATAGTGTGAGTGATACTGAGGGAAGCTAACCTGGATAGAAGGATTGAGTGAGATATGGTGTTGAATGCTGCACTAAGATCGAGAAGGATGAGTAAAGAGAGAAAACCGGAGTCAGCTGCCATGAGAAGGTCATTTGTTATTTTAACCAGAGCAGTTTCTGTTCTATGTAGAGGGTGAAAACCGGATTGGAACTGTTCAAAAAGGTTGTTGTGATTGAGGTGGGAGATGAGCTGAGAGGCAACAACTTTTTCAAGGATTTTAGAGATGAATGGGAGATTAGAGATTGGACGAAGGTTATTGAAGTTATCAGGATCTGCACCAGGCTTCTTTAGGATAGGTGTGACAGAAGCTATTTTGAATGCAGAGGGAACAGTACCAGTTGTGAGGGAAGAATAGATTATAGATGAGATTAGTGGGAGCAGTGAAGGAAGACAGGCTTTCACGAATGTAGTGGGGAGGGGGTCAAGTCTGCAGGAGGAGGGTTTGGACTTATGAATCAGGTCAGATATATCAGTGATGGAGGGGATTGTAAAAGGTGAAAATGTCTAGATGGGAGGCAGAGAGGTGTTAGTGGAGATTTTGTGATCGAAAAAAGACAAGATTGAGTTACAAAAGTCATCGGAGTAAAAGAAAGAGGGAAGTGAGCAGTGGCGGCGCCAGAACGTAGCTAATGGGTGGGCCTGGAAAAATCTGGATGGGCCTGATTAATTTTAAAACTCTTATGAGATGCGTGTGCATGTAAAAATTACATATTAAAATCTGTCCGGCCACTGTATATTATCCTATGATACAAAGAATATCTACAGCCTACGAGTACCTATATTATTCCATGAATCTCTGTTAAACTTCAATTTTAAGGACCAAAAGAGAAATAGAGGAGAGAGATCGCATTAATGTAGGCAGCTTTATGACGCTTTATTGTTTTGCTGCTATTCAAAGACACTTTTTTTCTGTGTTTACTAGACTAACAGCACAAAACTTTACACTTCTGCATCGGAGACAGAGCTGCTCTGCTCTTGTTAAGTGTGCAGAGCTCTTGGGACAGCGCTGCTATTGACATGAAATATTCATATTGATTATGTGACGCACCATATCTACCGCGTCTGCCGCTATTTGCGGCTTTTTTTACATTCCCGCTACGTCTGTCACCATTTGCGGTGTTTTTACCATCCTTTCTACACCCAGCGTGTCCTGAACATGGTGGAATAAGCTTCGGATCATGTATGTGCAGCCTGGTGATTACTCTCATGAAGCACATAGTGATGGGAACTCCGGCGATTTTAGAGCAGGGGTTCCCAAATTGGGGGTCGGGACCCCCAAGGGGGTCCCCATAAGATTGCAGGGGGTCCCCACAATTTTATCTTTGCTGAGGTTGTGAGGTTAGCAAGATTTTATTTGTAAAAATTACATTTATAAAATCCCAATAACACACCCTACAGTATAATCAGAGCTCCATATAAAAGTTGTAACTCTGTACACAGTCAAAAATAGGGGTACGGAAAGGGTACATTGTTGTGCCCCAAGGTACAAAAATGACATTAACACAGTCTACGGACAAATATTGGACCTCAGAGAACCTATCTGTACCTTTTTCATTGTCTAAAAGGTACACAAATGTTCCTTAGTATTAAAAGGTACACATTTGTACCAAATCTTTCAAAATGTACAGTTTCTGGTTATGATCTCCTGACTAAAAAATAGCCACTAGCAAAGCTACACTTGTGTAAATAGATTTAATAGTTTCAGTGTTCACCATATTGAAAGATCTTTGTAAAATTATTTGTTTTATTAAAA
>SSNS01001047.1:16815-64933 GCA_006937985.1 Aphyosemion australe
AGGAGGAGGAGGACGGGGAGGAGGAGAAAGAGGAGGAGGAGGGCGGGGAAGGGGAGGAGGAGAAGGAGAAAGAGGAGGAGGATGGGGAGGAGGAGGAGGAGAAAGAGAAGGAGGAGAAAGAGGAGGAGGGCGGGGAAGGGGAGGAGGAGAAAGAGGAGGAGGACATCGCCTGTGATGTTGACGAGGCCCTCTGGCCAGACAGAGACCGGAGGTATGATGCCTCATGAATATGCTTGAATGAGAGAGAGGGTGTGTGTGTGTGTGTGTGTGTGTGTGTGTGTTAAAATTAAAGTGTTTTGTCTCTAAATTTGTGTGTGTAATGTTTGTCTATGAGAGAAGTGGGCATTGTAATAGATTCAGTGTGTTCCATTTCTCTAATTGTGTTTTCAGTTTTGCTCTTTAGTGTCCTTTCCATGCTTGGTAGTGTTCTGCCAAATGCTACTTGTGTTTATTCAATGAATGGTATGTGTGTGTCATGTGAAAATATGGCTGTGTTTACCAAATGAAAACACGTGTTCCATTTTGTTAACATGTTACAAGATTTGATGGCAGAGTTGTTTTGCAAAGGGATGCCAGGGTTTAGGAATTTGTGTGTGATGTTTGGGGTTTTGTGTTTGCAGTTTTGAAAGAAACGTATAGTTTTGACAAATGCGTTTTAGCAATCGAAAAAAACTGTAAGCACCACCATGTGAAATACCATGAGATTTTTGACACTACTTCAAGATATCTTGAACTTCCACTCTAATTGAGAAAAAAAAATAAAATAAATTTTACAATGACTTCCAAAATTGTAAGCAAGGATAACATAAACCTCAGCATAGAGCAATAGACCTATTCCATGCAGGTAGTATCATCTGCATTATTCTTCTTTCCTTCCATCTTTCAATAAAGTCCTACTTTTCTTAAATAGCTACCAGAAGTAAACAGAATCATCAAAATGACATTATTGTAACTTGGTGAAAGTATTTTATTTCCAATTGGAAGTGATAATGCACAAGGTGTTTATCCAATAAAAAAAACAAAGTTAATTATCTTCATTGTGCTATAATATGAACGTCTGTATACCAAAGAAAATTATCAAAACACATTTACAGAAATAGTTTATATGTACACACATCACAAGTACACATAGGATGAAGAAGGGTTTTCTCATCAGTCAGATGTGTCACCATACATTCATGGATTACAATAGCACAACTGTGATGACTGTATAATACTATGTAGACACCATAGAACTTTATTGTAGAATTTTGTATTAAATTTATTTTATCAGTTCAAATGCAATGTTCCATTTAGCTTAGAAAATGTAGATTCCAGGCAGAACAAACATGACCTGGTCAATAGCTGGATAATATAAACAGAAGTGAGGACGACCTCCACTGCAACACTTCAAGGAAAGTGTGGCCGGTGCTAAAAAAGCCCTAATCCACTTTAAATGAAGCATTCTTCATACAAGAGAGAGAAAAAAAATACTAATTCACAGTTCCTTGCAACAGCAACAAGTTATGTTCAGACTAAAAATTTAATTATTAAAAACAATTGTTTTATATATATATATATATATATATATATATATATATATATATATATATACATATATATATATCAAAAACAACACAATCTGGTTAGTTTTGGTAATCCTCATCACTGAAAGTTGATCAGAAACAGAATTTCCAATCTAAGAAAAATGTCCATTGTGAATAAAGACAGATCCAGACAGGTGCTGGCTGTTAAAAACAAAACAAAAAACAGAACAACACAAAACTGAAAATCTACAGAATATCCTTACATAACTCTATGGTGGCACATTCTCATGTGCAACACAATGCTTCAGCAGAAGTTGCAGCATTTACCAGAAAGTTACACAAAACAAATAACATAAAATACACAGAACAAGACAAGGAAACAAGTTAAAGCACTAATTTCCTAGAATTGCTCTAAATTTGGCATCACATCAAATCACTGATATAGTAATTTTCAAGGAAGGTAGAATTCTTCTGTCTTGTACATGAATGTGTAATGTTCTAGTGTGTATATGGAAACTTATTCCATGTCTCTGATCCTGACATGAACAAACAAGGATGATGGAGAAATGCTGGTTCCATCTCTGGACAAAAGGTGAATGTGCCGGTATCCTGAAAACACATAACCAAATTATTATTATTATTATTAATATTATTATTATTATTATTATTATTATTCATACTCATCATCATCATCATCATAACACATAAAACCAAAATGACTACACCAGGGTCTACTCTACACAGCAGGCAAAAGTATTTGCCTGATTAACTTGTAAAAGAACAAAATCAGTGCAAAAAAACTGTCTGAAAAATATTAAAAGAAATTTACGTGGCTGTAAGTAATATTTTTTTGAAGCTTCAATATCAAATCTGGGTAGTTTGTACTAAAGTTGAAGTGGTAGCAGCTGGCTGTTTCTCCTTGTGATTTTATTAAGCAGAGAACTTCTCACACCAGTGGTGTTCTGTTGCTAATTGCGCAAGCGCATAATGAGTGCTGGGCCCTGACAAATATGGAAGTGCAGTCGGCAAATGCAAGAGAACCACTTCAATTTTTTTTTATCTCCACAATATATTTATAGCTATATTGTTAGAACATTGTTAAGATGCATACAAAATTGTTTTAAGTTAACTTGTTTTGCAGATTTGCCATTGTAGCTTTAAGTTTCTTGTTTTCCTAAAATCTTTTCAATGAAGGTGAATCATATACTTATATATATATATATAATAGAAAAATTTGTGAAACAGATACTTTATATACCTTTTATAAGTGCTGTTTAGCTAACTGTACAGCAGTTCCCCAGAAGGAAAAATACCATACCTTGCTGCATGCAGCTAAGAGGAAGGGTATATTGCCCCACAAAGTCATTTTTTGATGTTTTGTCATAATCTTCAACTACAAAGCGCACTATAGCGAGTTCAGGGGCGTGGATAGTGAAGTGCAGAGTGTCGTACCACACTGGGTTGAAGCCTGTAAAAAAACAACAACACCAAACTAGTGACTGCAGGCTCACAAAAACACAGAAAAAAAGAATTATCTGACATTTTACATCTATATTGGATCATTGTTTTGACTGTTCTGGGTTAATGTAGAAAGATAGCAGTGCAATAGCAGATCTAAAATCAATAACTTGGTTTCTTTGAAGTGCATTAATGTGTAAAAGCCTTATCCTGAAAGGTGCAAAAGTTAATTTATTTCACTGATTCAACTTCAAAGGTGAAACTAATACACGAGACAGACTCGTTACATGCAAAGTCAGATATGTCAAGCCTTTATTTGTTATAACTGTGATGATTATGGCTTACAGCTGATGAAAACCCCACATTGAAACTCTCAGACAATTACATGAAACCAATAAAACAAGGATTTTAAAATGTCGGACCTCTTTAAAAGTATAATCATACATATTTACTCAGTTCTTGGTTTGGGCTCCTTTTGCTTTTAGTAAGTAAGTAAGTAAGTAAATTTTATTTGTATAGCACTTATCACAGACAGAGAATCACAAAGTGCTTCACAAAGATCAACAAAACACAAGATGGTCATCATAAAATGATCTTAAAACAAAACAACAGAATATCATAAAATCATTTTACTGAAATAAATCAACTTTTGCACAATATTCTAATATTTCCAGTTTCACCTGAGAATTGAGTTTGGGAACTGGAGTTTACATCCTTCATCATATCGATCTCAAAGTTTAAAGTTGTTTATTTGCTATTTGTGTATGAAGCCAACAGTGCACACTGACTGAAATTATTGTACAGCGCTTTGCTTGTCAACAGTTAAAGTAAAAAAAGATAAATAAAAAAAAAGAAATGGAAAAAAGTATACCAAAAAAGGAAAACATAGATGTAAAATATATGATGTAAATATATAAAAGCCAGAGAAAAGATGTTGGATACGGCCATAAATCTATATCGCAATATAACCTGAAGCATGTGAGGTAACAATATGTATTCTTTTCTTCTATTTATGTATGTCATAATGTTTTTGAACATTCTCATATACCAGATACATTTCAGCAGGACAAATACTTGATAAACATATAATGTAATTGAAAGAACATCTCATTTGAAAAACTTATAAAAAACGTTCACGTAATTTTAATGTGTGTTATGATTCTTTCTTCAAACGATGCAACACAAAAATCCTCATAACATGAGATGAAGAGATTTTAAAGAAAATACGAGCTAAATGTGATGAAAAACACATTTGTTTGAACTGAAGTGACTAATGTAAAACAGAAATAACATTTCTTCCTGCTTTACTGAGTCATTTAATCATTTTTCGTGTTTTTCTTTTGCTAATCGAAGTTAAGCATTTCTTCAGCTGTGAATAACTGCAGGTAAAAATTACGCTTTGCTGCATTTTTTGTCGACATCAGTAAAATAGAGTTGTTTATCCAAAATTCTCCCTTTTGCTGAGCAGCACTCAGATCAGCTGACAGCTGTGCACACAAGCAGCAGAGAAGAGCTGCTTTCATAGAAATAATTTTTAAGAAATGTGAGAACAGCTGAAACTGCAGCGTTTGAGCTATATCACAGGTGAGGTCCAAAAGGTTTGGTTAAGGGACTTTGTGTTAACAAGCTATTAGTACAGAAAATACTTTATTGTAGCCTGGTATCTTTTGAAGAGGATGATTTTGGCTAAATTGATATCGTTTCTACCTTATACCATTTATGCTGTGCATTAGAATATTGCACATTTTTGAGCATTGCACATTTCCCAAAGCATATGTGGTGCCTGTTTGATTGGTTAGTCATGTACATTATACAAAACAGGTGAAGTGAGGTTGTTGGAAAGTGTTATATTGTATCCTGTTCAATAGTGCTTTTATTATGTAAAGTTTACACCGCTCTTATTTTGGCAGTCCAGTTTTGTGATGTCACTTCCTGGTAAAGACGGTTGCGCTCCGTAGTCTGTGTTGTTGGTGATGGTAGACAGCCTCGTTTGCGTTCCTGACGAATATACCACACACATACAAACACAGAGGAACGTAACCCTACCTGTTGTTACCAACTTCTTCAATAAAATACGAAAAGGTCTCTCCGTGCCCTACTCTCTGACCGGAGTCTCTGTTTAGGATACTATCAGATCAGCAACCAGTCTCCAGAATTCTCACTCTATCACAAACGCATGAGGATAATTACTTAGTTCCACAAATAGCTCCTAACTTGAAGAATAAATGAATGTATAGCTGAAGGAAAGTGAAAAATAAATAATTACAAGAGTATTCAGTACAAATAAATTCAGTTCATCTGGAGCAGAGCAAAATCAGTTGGAAAATTGAAGTAAACATTATAATATAGCAGCATAAAGGAGTTTTGGAAATTAGTTAAACTTTGGACAGTTAAATAGTAGCTACTATATAATATATAATATGTAATATATAAAGTGATATAAAATACTGCAGGAGACCGGTAGTTCTAATCCTAAATTTGAACGACAAAGACACAGATAATTCAAAAAGTTGATCTGCAGAGTCACGCTGTCTGAGTCTTAAGGAATTCATTTGAAAATTAGATTGATAAAATACATATTTGGCCTATAACAGAAGATTAATTGCAGTCTTTGATTAGAAATATCTATTTGACTAATGATAGAGGTCAATTTCTCTAAAGGACATCACATTGTGTCGGCTTCCATCATATTTGAGATACTAAAAAATGAAGATTATAAGCAGAGTGGTTCCATGATGGCTGGAGGTTGTCTGATGGCGCTGAGATTTATATGTAATCTCTCATGCCGAAGTTAAAGGTCTGTTGATTTGTAAACAACTGACGTACAGTTCCTGATAAACATCTTTGAATTTGGGTTTCATTTCTAAATAAGGCCAAGTAAAGTACAGAATATAAGTTTCTATTGTGCATGGATTTAATCTAAACATCAGGAGTAAATGTTTTACTGAATGGGGAGAGATAGAGCGTCCCGTCATGGTCACCAGGACCGATCGGGTAACAATCTGAGCGCAGTGACATGCAGGAACTGCAATCAGAAAGGACATTTAGATAGGAACTGCAGGCTACCCCCTTCACATAACTCTAAGGTCATTGATAATCCAAACAATGCAGATATTCCTTCTCAGGGTTACCATGCGTGACTCGGAGTATAATAGACTTTAATGTTTGTCTAAACAGGTCTGGTACACTTGAAAAAATAAATCGGAAACTTATTTCAAATAATAAATTGTGAGTTCAAACTGTGATAATAATATTAAGTGGAGATCTCCTAGACATCAATTAAAATTAGAGGATATTTCAGTGGTCAAGAGGTTGAATCCCCGGGGAATTAAGAGGTTGCAGTACACCTGTTACATCCGAAACTGCATATTGGATACTTTAAATTATCGCCTCTGAACATTGAAATTCCTATTGGTTGGAGAATCTGTGAAAAGACTGAATGTGTAGTTAAGAAATCACCTGTTTTACGTCCACACACAGAGAGCTATGTGTGTGTGTTTCTCTCTGGCAGAGAGACAGAGAGAAACCAAGCAGCAGGAGAGTTTCTCACAGGGACGAACTTAGAGCCTTGGGAGTCAATAAAATAAAATAATAAGTGGCGAAAGTGATGAATAATGAACTGATTAAAATTAAAAAACTGGTTTGATTTAAATAGATTGACACTGAATCTTATTATAACACATTTCATACTGTTCAAGATAAACACAACAGTGATGAGTCATTGGAAATAGATGGGACTGAAATCACAAGGGTAAAAGACACAAGAGTTCTTGGAGTGGTTATTGACAAAGACTTGACCTGGAAATCACATATTAGTTACATAAAAGATAAAATTGCCAAATCCTTAGGAGTATTACATAAAGTCAAGTTCTTACTGACTAATTCTGGTTTGTTGGCATTGTACAATTCACTGATTGTTCCATACTTGACTTATTGTGTAGAAATCTGGGGAGCAACATACAAAAGCTATACACAACCCTTATTTATTTTACAGTAAAGAGCTTTGAGACTCATCAACTATAGTGGCTGTAGAGATCCATCAACCCCGTTGCTCTCCAAATATAAATTACTGAAATTTCATGATTTAAAAGACTGGAAAATCTTACAGCTATGTATAAAGCCAACTTAAGTACTCTGCCAACAAACGTTCAGAGGATATTTGTAAAGAGAACTAGTGATTATATGCTGTAAGAAACTGATATGCTACAAAACCTAGAATTAGAACTAAAATTAAGGAATGGAGTATGTCTGTAAATGGTGTTAAATTATGGAATAACCTTAAAAGGGAAATAAAAAAAATCACTGTCATTTAATGTATTCAGAAAATGTACAAAATTAAGTGTACCAAGTAATTATGAAAATGTTACATTAAGCCAATGGTCATGATCGTTCTGGAAATATGAATAGGAAATACTTAAAAAATTAATCTGTATATGTGTCTGACAAATGGAAACTGTGTAGATTATTATTTTTTTTTTCTGGAAGAGGAGGCAGAAATTATAAGGTGTTTTCTTCATTCTGCTCCTTTTCATTCAAAGTTGAGTTTTTTGTTATGTATGTCTTATGGGTTAAATGTTTATTTGTTTTATTTTCAATGACATTAAGTCGATTAAAGGGAAAAATTCATAGCTGAAGCTACTAACGGAATACTGATTTTAATTTGACATGACAATCAGTATGATATATGCTGGGAAAGCTACATGAAACAGAGCCGTGTTTGTCTGGCCCACGGACAATGAGGCTGAGAGGGGAGAAAAAGGAAACATTCCCCTTATCTTCAAGATTAAACTTTCAAGGACTTTTTCCAACAATAAGGGAAGCTTGTGTGGCAGAATTCACACAGTCTTCCAGAGTAAAGGAAGGAAAAATTACAGTTGTTTAGCTGGGGAATATAGAAACAATGGATACTGTAATTTTATAATCTTTATCGCATTCGTCCGAGTAAACCCCACAAATCTTTCACGAGGCCTTCAAACAGTCCCAAAACATCCAACCACAGCCAGAAGACCTCGAACATGTCCAGTTAACCACACCACGTCATAAAACCACAAATGTCAGTGACCACTGGCACGCACACACACGCACACATTCCAAGGCCTACATGATTTCACTTTAAAAATGTTTCAGTCACACAGTCACGTTTCTTCTTGTATCAGAGTATTTAATGATCAATAGTTAAATCTCAGGGTTATTTGTCTCTGCAAATTTATATTTATTCTATGTAGACAGTTTAGGCTGCTCCAAGGTTGAGCAGCTGTTTTATTCAGGCCTGTTTATTATTTTGCCTCGACGTCTTGGTACAGAGCAGTTATATAATGGCTGGTACCAAGGACGTCGTCCAGACTCAATGCAGCTCCCTCCTCTACCGTGGAAACAAATTTCTTAGAAATTTATTTATTTATACAAATGGACTATTTTCTGGTAGACAAAATTGGTGCAGAAAGATTCTTGTTTTGGGATATCGGTCTCTGAATCTAAAATGCTTAAGTTGATGAATTTCTCTGTTTGCACACCTTTGAAACGTGGCAAGCAGCTAACGCACGCTTCAAAACTGTTGGGGCTGCTGGAAGCGGTCCAGCTCCCGAAACACCTGGCCTTGTGCGAATGTCAGGCTCACCAGACTGATGACTCAGAGGTCTCCAGGGGAAACTCTTTTGCAGATCAGTGTGCAAAGCTTGCAGCTCAAGAGCTCACCCTGCCGGAGACTTCATTTTACTGCACAGAGACTCTGACAAAGGACATATTACATGACGCACAGGTTTCAGCCACTGACCAGCAACAGAAATCCTGGATTAAGTTTAACCCTATCTCGATTGATGATGTCCTACACGTAAAAAACAAGCCCATTCTTCCCAAATCACTGTTCGCGACTGCAGCTTTGCTGAGTCACAGTTGATAAACACGTCTTTCCACACTGTAAACTTTTCTTCTTTTGCTAAAGACTATTATCGAATATGTTTGATTTGTATGAGAATACCCATTTCACACCATACACATGGATTTCTTGAATTGTCACAGAGGCATGGAATGAAATGTTCCCTTGTGGTGATAAATACATTATCCCAATGGCCAGAATTTAACCCTACAAAGAAATGTGACACTTTGACAGTGGCAAAGGTGTTATGTAACCATTTTTTCCCTACTTATGGATTACCTTCTGTTATCAGGTCGGACATTGGAACACATTTTGTGTATGAGGTGATGACTAGATGCTCTGAAACAGACTGGATGATTAAAGTGTTTTCTGAGGAAACATGTCAAAATATACAATGATCTCGCAGAGCCTTCTTGTGCTTTCTCGCCCACACAGGTCGTGAAACCAGGAAACTGGGTCCTAATCAAAGTGCTTAAACGAGACAACTGGATTTCTCCGCGTTGGGACGGTCCGGATCAGTTCCTGCTCCCCCCACAGCTGTGGAAGTTGCTGAGAGGCCATCTTGGATCCACCTTTTCTCATTCTAAACTCATCGAAGTCACCTATCCGTCATTAGGGCGGCAACGAAGTCCAGGCTTCAAAGGGGCTCATGACAACAGGTCACGAGCGTCTCAAACCTGGTGAAGATGGTCGTCTGCTACAGGCATACAGGATGCCTCACTCATGGCCTCTTCTGTGGCCCGCCTCTCAGCACCTGATGGACGGTTTGGAACAGCAGCAGCTGCCTGGGGCACTGGAGATGGAACGGAGTTTGGATCAGCAACAATGCAACAGACCGACATGATGGACCGTCACCTGCACTCGCGGACCCGTCTGGACGTCACAGGAAGACAAGACGGAAGAGAAACTCCAGATCGGGATGGAAATTCCGGACCCACACACCCAAACTGCACCCTGGTTTCACGGTTCCTGGGACGGAGGGACTTCGTCTGGACACACCACTGCTGGGAGGGAACTCCTGGTTTGCATCGGTCACTGCCATCGTCCGAGCAGCACAAGTCAACGCGTCAACGCGTCATGCTACGTCTACTCGCTGATACCACACTCCCTCAAAGAGTCATCACTTCTATGGCCTGAAGCATTAAGTTCAGTTGATGTTTTTTGTATTCTGTATGGCTTAGCTCATCCACAACACTCCACTGTCTCAAATGATCCTTGGCTGCGCACAGACACTTCAGCCCTGACACAATGTTCATCATGGCATGACAATTTGATAAGAATCAATAGTACTGACGTTTTTGCAGACCCCACAGGTTCCCTCACACCACATAGATAGACCGCACATTCAGCTACGTAACTTGACTGCACTCACTTCCCAAGGTTTTTCAGGTTTTCCACCTTTCATGGTAGCAACCAGGAACATGTTACTGCAACACCATCTCGCGCTTGACCTTCTGTTGGCCTCTGAAGGGGGCCTTTGCCATGTCGTAGGTCATGCTCTTGGGTTCAGATGTTGCGCCTTTTTACCTGACACAGCCGGCAACATCACCGCCACCCTTACACACATGAATGACCTCTTATCTCTAATGAAAGCTGATGAGCTCAGTGTTCCAAGAGGATTCGCCTTCTGAGAATGGATGAATTCTGGTTCCTGGTACACATTATTACAATAATTATTACAATTTATTGCTACGATATTTGATTCCTGTCATTATTTTTCTTGTTTTTCTTGCTGTATTTTCATGCTGCATTGTACCATGTATCAAGAGTTGTATCACCAATATGATTAATGTTTCTCTTGTTCATTATTCTGCTGTTTTGACTCCCGCACCTGCCACTCCTATTGATTTTGATGTTTCTGATTTGACCGGTATTCCGGTATCCCAACTGTAAATGATGATTTTTACTCTACGTTTTACTGGAATGATGCTTAGGATGGAGTTCTTAGTATTGTGGTATTGATCTCTGACTGCTGCTCAGCTGCAGCTTCATGTGCTGTCATTTACCATCATGTGATTGCTTCCACTGATTTCGCATTCGGTTCCGAGGGTTATTATTTTGATTCTACTGTTGACGCTTATTTTACATGACTTGCTTAGCGCAGAAATCTCATGCATGTTATGTATAAATACCATAAACAGGAGGGATTATGTTATAGAATTTCTATGTCCTGTACGGCTTCTCTATTTCATTCTGTATCTCTCTCACACACACACACACACACACACACACACACACACACACACACACACACACACACACACACACACACACACACACACACACACACACACATCATCTAAACACACCCACTACCTTATCTCACACTTTAAATAAACTGTGCTGGCAGCCGCTCGGGGCAGACTGTACTCTGTCCTGAGTTGGTCTGTCACCCTTTGCAAATGGTTCTGTGTCTTATTTTGTCTTTCTGCCTTATCTCCTCAGCGTCAGGTAATTAGGTTGATTGGGAAAATCCCTAACATACACTGCTCACAAAAATCAAAGGAACACTTTAAAGAAACATATTAGATACATCAGATCTCAATATGAAGTTGGATATCTATACAAATAACGACAGGGCAATGTCTTAGGAACAAAGGGATGCCAAGTCTTTTAATGGAAATAAAAGTTTTCAGCCTACAGAGGGCTCAATTGTGTAGACACCTTAAAATCAGAGTGAAATGAAGATGTGGCAGGCTAGTCCATTATTTCAAAAACTTAATTTCTGCAACTCAAAATGCTTTTCAGTATCTTGTGTGGCCCCCACGAGCTTGTGTGCATGCTTGACAATGTCGGGGCATGCTCCTAATGAGACAACGGATGGTGTCTTTTGGCATTTCCTCCCAGATCTGTGTGAGGGCATCCCTGAGCTCTTGTACAGTCTGAGGAGCAACCTGGCGTCGCCTAATGGACCAAAACATAATGTCCCACAGATGTTCTATTGGGTTTAAGTCAGGGGATCGTGAAGGCCATTTAATTGTTTCAATTCCTTCATCCTCCAGGTACTGCCTGCATACTCTTGCCACATGAGGCCGGGCATTGACGTGCATTAGGAGAAAACCAGGACCTACTGCATCAGCGTAGGGTCTGACAAAGGGTTCAAAGATTTCATCTGGATACCTTATGGCAGTCAGAGCACCATTTCCTAGGCAGTAGTGGTCTGTGCGTCCCTCCATGGATATGCCTCCCCAGACCATCACTGACCCACCACCAAACCTGTCATGTTGAACGACGTTTCAGGCAGCATAACGTTCTCCTTGTCTTCTCCAGACTCTTTCACGTCTATCACAGGTGCTCAGGGTGAACCTGCTCTCATCTGTAAAAAGTACAGGGTGCCAGTGGTGGACTTGCCAATTCTGGTGTTCTTGAGCAAATGCCAGTCGAGCTCTACGGTGCTGGGCAGTGAGCACAGGGTCCACTACAGGACGTCGGGCCCTCAGGCCATCTTCATGAAGTCTGTTCCTGATTGTTTGGGTAGAGACATTCACACCAGTGGCCCTCTGGAGGTCATTCTGTAGGGCACGAGCAGTGCTCAGTCTGTTCCGCCTTGCACAAAGGAGCAGGTATCGGTCCTGCTGATGGGTTGTGGACCCTTTACGGCCCTGTCCATTTCTCCGAGAATAACCGCCAGTCTCCTGAAATCTCCTCCGTGTTCTGGAGATTGTGCTGGGAGACACATTAAACCTTCTTGTTGCAGCACGTGTGGATGTGCCATCCTGGAGAAGTTGGACAACCTGTGCAACTTCTGTAGGGTTAAGGAATCGCCTCATACTGCCAGTAGAGATAATTACTCAAGCCAAAACTAGCACGAGTGGAAAACCAGCCAAAAAAGATCAAGAGGTAGAAACTTGAAATGACCTCCACATGTTAAACCAGTCCTGTTTTGAGGGTTTTGTAATTATTGCCACTTTAGTGTACCTTTCGTTAAGTCCATGAACACCAATACAGCTGAAAGTGATTAACAATGCCCTCAGCTGCTTAATCAACCAGAAAATTATCAGACAGGTTTAATTAGCCTTTCGCTGGCCCCGCCCCCAGAACGGCTATTGTCCAATCACACATCATAGCAACCCTTACTATCTGACATCTCCAAACAAAATGATGAAGCTAACTAATTTACTACTAAGCATTAGCCTCGATAGTAGTCGTGTCTCCTTCGCTTCCCTTCAGAACCTCCATATCGAGCTCAACCAGCAAGCCAGCAAGCATGAGTGCCCCCGCCCGCGGCTGGGCGGAGGTCCGCCTCCCAGACTATCTAAGACCCTTTTAGATAAGACACGCCATGCCAGCAAATCAGCGTAATATTACCTCAACCGTGTGTCTTATAAACGCACATTAAGCCTTGGCGCAACAGCGGGTGGTGTTATGATCACCGGCCGGGAACTAAAAATGAAAGTAAACACGGGCATAAAAAGTTACATTTTATAAACAGACTCAGCTGAGATGATAGCGAAGCAGAGCGAAGAGCTTTTCTCCGTTAGAGCTGCCTGCAGCTCAGATCATCTGACAGCTGACATCTGACAGCTCACAGGGACACCGCGTCGCCGCCCACCTCTCCTCGGATCCACGCGTCCCTGGACGCCGGACCTTCTCCCAAACTCCAAACTCCTTGTTCCCTGCTACGCTTCGCTCAGCAGAGCCGACACTAATATATCCCTCCACTGCATACTGTAACCCTTTTTGCCTCTATCGGGATCATTGAGGACGAATTGCTCCAAAAAATGTCGCTGACACGCATCTATCTACTTCTTTCCATCACGGAAATCTGTGGAGCTGCAGTATTTGATCCACTTATTGTTGGAGTTGGCAACAGTAACTAAGGGGGGTGGGGCTCGGCAAAAGGTCAATTGATTTCATGCCAGGCCCAATTAAAAAAGTGTTCCTTTAATTTTTGTGAGCAGTGTAGTTTGGTTTCACCTCCAGTCTGACTGTGGAAAGGAACAAGCTCTCCACCTTGCTGTCTCAGGTTTTACAAGCAGTGTTTATTTCTGAGCAGAGCATGTGCTGGGTGAAGTGAATATTTCATGATTCTCTGCTTTTTTCTGACAGCGTTGCGCATACATTGTACAATCTGATAGATCAATGAAAACTGATTTGATCTGGATCCTGATCTAATTTTCAAGATTGGATCTGAACTTGCCTGACATTCCTTGCCACAGGGACATGCATACGTTTTGTAATTTATAACTTATATTTATTAAGAAACATTCTATAAAATAAATAAAAATAGATTTCTTTGGTGCAACCTGTCAGATTTTCAGTAGATTTATGCTACTTTTGCCATAATAGCTACATAGAAGTATGCAGTAAATAAGAAAAAATATTTTGTTCCACTGTAGTTTGTAATTTTGTTTAGGTTATACACAGTGGAGCTTGACTTTTTTCATACCGTTGTTCTCAATATATCTGGTCTCCTGCTTGGCCTGGTCTATTGGAACTCCATGGATCTCCACTCTGACCAGTGGATCAACAATCGAATCCTTTTTGATGTTGACTTTGGGTAGTTGCTGGCCGCTGATCACCTTGATCAAATGTAGTAAGCATGAAGCCATCAGTGACAACTAGTTGACGATATTTCATGAAAAAACAAACAAATCCTGTTTTGTGGTTTCTACCTGGATGGTGAGGACAACTGGTTGGTAGTCATCTCGTTTTTGTGGCATGTCAGGGTCAAAACTTTTCTCAGTGTCTCTCATGAAACTGGGCTTCAGGACGTATCCACACTGGCCATTCTGACTGAACAACCCATCGTTCAAATCCATTCCTTCACCAGCAGTCTGGAAGTTCAGAGCAACTGAGTGGGAAAGTAAAAACAGATTATTTTATTTGAAATAATTTTGATCCTCTTTGATCAAATTTACACAGAACTGAATTGAAGTTACATGGGAAAATCTGACAAGCATAAATTAGATACCATTCAAAAACTAGAAAAGGGCAAAAAAACAAAAAAGAAACAAAACAGTGACACTTTACAATAAGGGTCCCTTTATTAACATTACTTACTGCATTATTAAGCCTTAATCAACTATTAAATAAAGTATCAACAACTGCTTAATATTAATGTTAATATTAAGTAATGCATTACTAAGCAGACACCCCCTGACCCTTTGTCCTAACCTTAAGGACACTTTATAGTTAACAATATCGGGAACATTAATAAAGGGATCCTTTGTTTATTAATGCTTAATAATGCACTAAGTAACGTTAATAAAGGGACCCTTATTGTAAAGTGTTACCAACAAAACAAAAAAGGAAAACATATTAAATTGCCTACAAGTTCATTTGTTTTTAAATCCTTGAGCACATCTCCATCTTGCTTTCACATGACATCACTTTAAAACATTCTTGTCTATCCTTGCTCATTTCTTCAGGCAAAACTCTGCAAAATCTTTCTCATCTGTTTTTTATCTTATCTGTTTGTGTAAAGCTAACTATGTGTCTGTTGCTGCTGCCTCTTGGCCAGATCGTTGTTGTAAATGAGAATGAGTTCTCAATCGACTCATCTGGTTAAATAAAGGTTAAATAAAATAAATAAAACACTTAAAGGATATTATTAGAGCAGAAACCTGTTGGGCTTTTACAAGTGCCCTAGATGATTTGTTTTTCTGAGATATGAGATATAAATCTACAGTGTATCTTGTATGAATGGTATCAAATTTGCAGTAATATGCTAGCTGACTGTGTTTTAGCAAGAAATAATCATAGGAAATGACATTGCAATATATTAGAAAATAATAGAATGTAACCTTGAGACAAGGATGTTGATGATATTAGGATTACATTTGCAGAACATGAGCTATGAATAGGTGTCCTACTTTTTCCCATGCATTCATTATTTTGGGGGTGAAACTATTAGCCATTTGGTCAAGTGTGCAACATAAATATAATGATTAAAACAGCCATGTTATGAGTTGTACCAACATGGTGTCCTTATGTTATTTAAGCATCATATTCACAAACAAAGAAGATAAAACATGAAGAAGCAGCTTCCCAACATTTGATTGCATTTACATCTGACTAGAACTCTTCTGATCCCAGATCTTATGACAAATTCCTCAGTTTGATTTATTTTCACTACTCATTTGTTACCATTACAGGTGAAAAACATTTGAATATCGTGAAAAAAGATCATTTATGTCAGTAATTCACCTTAAAAGGTGAAACTAATTTATGAGACAGACTCATTCCATGCAAAGCCAGATGTTTCAGCCTTTATTTGTTATAATTGTGATGATTATGGCTAACAGCTGATAAAAACACCACATTCTAAATCTCAGACAATTAGAATATTGTGTAATATTGTGTGAAATATCCCTTTAAAGAAAACATGTCCTCATGCAAAATTAAGTCCAATTTAGGACTAAGCGTAAGAACAGTGAAACTAAAACATGTAGTTTTGGTAAAAATATAAAAGGCCAGCTGTAAAAGAGAGTAACATCTAACTAATTAAGTTGCAATTACCAATTTGGCATCCAGCATTCCACATTTCCTGAGGATTAAAATTGGAAGAGTCAGTTCGGAAGCCAGTGGGATAAACCCTGGTTAGCTGCCGAGAGTTGTGACACACAAACTCTGCTCCTGGAAAGAGAATGATATGATAGAAGTAAAATTAACTGGCAAAATATTTATCCTCATGTTAAACAAAAATAGAAACAACTGCACTCACCAGCTTCTCGTAGGTGCTTACGGGCTTTGGACTCTGTGAAGGAGGTAACCTCGTAGAACTTGAAGTGGATCTGAGAGTGTTTGAAGTTTATGAAGTGGACGCTTTTACAGTAAACAACACAGTCTGACAGTTCCTTGGACAAACGCTGTTTTGATTTCTATAGAAGAACAAATCATAAATAGAAAAGGTCACAAATGAAAAAATATGCCACTTTTTCAAATTTTTTCTAGTTAGTGTGTGACATCATCACTCTCAATGTTGATCCTGGTTCAGGAAAACCTTTAATCATCATAAAACCTAAACTCACAAGGCTTTTCACGTCATTTAAAGTCTAACTGTCTGTGACCCTTCTAAACTCTGAATGGTGTTTCTACTGTGATATCTACCTGGGCCATAGAGCTCCAGAGGAGGTGGAGTTTTCTCACCTGTTTAGGCAAAATCTCTGTTTTCTACGGGGAAGAATCGTCAAGGTTTTTGCTGATTTTGTTTCAGTCTATAAATGTGTCACTATCAAAATTCATATCTCATCTATCCTAATGAAACGATATGTTTGTAGGTCTAACTTGTATGGGGCTTTTATATGTAGCTGTAAGGTGTGAATGTATTGAAAAGTTTCACAAAAACAGAATAGCTTCAGTGCTCAGGCATCGGCACTCCCAATGATCAATTTGAGAAAATAATGTTTTTTTATAAAGCTGCAAAGAAAAATAAGTTATAGTGGGTGGATATGAAAAAACTATGTGTACTGTACAGCCAACAGCTTGAGCTGTCCAAACCCAACTGACACATATTTAACTCATTCACTGCCATTGACGACTTTAGTCGTCATTTTAAATCCAACCGTTCACTGCCATTGACAACTTTAGTTGTCATTTGCATTTTTTTACGGGGTGGGCATTGGAACGAGCCCCCGCACCGTGAGAATAAACATCACGTGTCTAAAGCAGATCTTCATCCATGTATGTCACACGTCACGTGATCAGGAAGCAGAAAATCAATGAATTAGGAGATCGTTTTGGGACGCTGCTGTGAAAAAAAGCAATGAGCCAACCGGAAATGCTTCTGCAGCTCACGCTTCAACAACAGATTGTGAAAGAACGGATAACGCTAGAAATAGGGTGATTTTTTCTGATGTAAGGAGTGAGTCTACTCTTTCTTTTGGTAGTTTTAGCGTTTACATGATCATAAAGCACAATGTTCTGTGACTCTTCAAAAAACAGTAAAAAGTGATCAGAAAACGGCTGGCAGTAAATGAGTTAAATAATTCAAAAGTATGATTCAATCAGGTCAGTAGCCAGAAACAACCAATGTGGCAACCCTTCACAGACATAGGGAGAGACTATGGAGTGTAAATGATCAAATGAAGGATAATTGCACAGTCACAGAAGGTTTGCACCAGTGGACCCATCTGACTGTGTCAGCAACAGCTAATTGTTATTTCAGTCACGGAAACATGATAGGGTGAACCCTTGTGCTGAAAACAAATCCCATCATGGGTGGAAGCGATACTCAACCACGAGGTTGAGAAAAAAAGAGCAGGTGTGCACCCCGGGTAGTTTCCATGACTGCTCAAATCGGAGGTGTGGCACAGTGAAACCAGCAAAGCACCGCTGCATGCATGCTTGTCTTCCTGCTTCAACATGAAAGCTAATCCACCTGGTTCACTCAGGTGCCAAGGCATTCCTTTTATCCTCCATCCACATCACCACCCTCACCTTTCCACCAGCTAGGGAGACAGACACTTACATCAGCAACCAGGGCACTGCAGAACTCGTATCACTGCCAGACTCGCGACTGGCCTCACCTCTGACGACCATGTTGACAGGAGTCCCAGTGTGACATTTCATGCTTCTCAAATGCTTATCAATAAACATGACTCTAACTACTCAGAGGCTCTTTTACACACTTAATTGGCTGCAGTAGACACAGGAAGAGTAAGCAAGTTTAAAAGACCTATTCTCTGAAGAATATAACATTAGTTTATTTCAGTGTGGGACGTAAATATTAGTAGCAAGAATATTGTTTTATGCAGTGCTATGCACAAAGGTAAAGATAAACCAGGTCTGCACCCTTAGCAAAATCTGTCCATTTGACTTGCTTAGGTGTAAAATTAAATCTTTATTTACTATAAAAGTATACATTCCTTGAGCCCATCGCATGGCTGGCTTTCTCTTCAAGCTTGTGATCTCAACTCAAGATCTGCAAGCTTATGTGATTTTTGCATAATCTTGATCTGGGTTCTTCTAGTCAGAGATCTCTGATGGCATTTCAATAAACTGGTCATGTAACTCTTCCAGTTTGCGGGTCACAACGCGGAGTACAATAAAGACCTCTGACACTATCATGGCATCTGTACAAGTTCTATATTCCATCTCTTCCTGTTTTCTCTTGATCTTGTCAGTTGGAATTGCTACATCTACTGTAGCTCTACAGCCTTTTTCTGTAGTTCGATGACAGTGTTCATTGATTAGCCAGCATCTGTTTGTTCATGTGGATCAGGAAGCCTCTTTGGATCCTAGCCATGTAATTCTCCACCACCTTTGGCAGTGTCTTTCCCTTTGACGTTGGCCCTAACTCATACTGGTGCTCCATGAAAGCTTTGCCAGCATGCAGCTTACTTCCTACTTTTTTATGCTGGACTATCTCTGGGTTAACTTTGTATAGACTGCACTTTTTATTTTGCCTGGTGTGGTAGACCCTAGCTTGGGTCATGTCTAGGATGGTAGACCCTACCCTTGATTGTAGACCTTACATGATAGGGTCTGGTCTGGTAGACCCCATCTTGAGCTTTTCTGGGATGGTTGATTCCAGCTTGGGTTCTCTCTGGCTTGGCAGTTGTCTAATATTGCTCTCGTGTTTAGGGCCTGTTCAATAATTTAGGCCTCAATATTGTCCTTTACTACAGCCTTTCTTTAGCAACTGGTAGAATTACTGGACATCAGCCACTTCCTCGATTGGCCTGTGGTACATGCACTGCAATTCACTTATTTATTCATAACTGAACTTGAGGTCCAGTCTTGTGTCCAGTCTTATTCTTTTGTGTTAGCGCCTGTTCTCAAGCTGCTAATTGTAAAATTTAGGAAAGAGGAAAAGTGTAAATGCACACAAATGCATTTGTGACCATGATATTTTGCATCTTGTGCCTAAAAGACAACAATTCCAGGAATGCACAGAGACTCCTCTCTGTCTGAATGCCAAGATGGTGCAGTGCGAGCACAATGTTTGTTAGTGTGGGTGTACCTACAAGCTCAGCAGTACGACGACATCTCATGTACAGTTGTATGTGTAGATTAATGGAGTCTAAGAACAGCATAATCCTGTCTCTGACAAACCTCACACAGAGTTCTGTTAGGTGTTATTCCAATATGTGGAATTATTGGCGTCTTAACCTTTATGTGAGCATGTAAACAGCTTACATTTATTTTACTTATTTATGTTTTTATTACCTGCTATGGACCTTCTTGTGTCTTTAATAAAGTGATTGATTGATTGATTGATTGTCAGATTCCCTGAACATCTTCTACAGAGGACCCAAACACCCTCACCAACTCCAGACTGATAACATCTCCTGATGATAGCCTGTTTAGTGACAGTGGGGAGGAGGACCCTCCAGAGGATCGACACATGTGAGGTCGCAGGCTCCAACAACACCTCAGGATGATTAATAAAGTATGATACGACAAAATATGATCTTGGTTGGGTCCTTTCTGACCTTCCCTTCCATATCAAATTTTTGATGCCTGAGACATTCAATCAGGAATTCATCATTGTAGTCATTTTCTAGATGTATTATTTAATCTTTGTTATTTTGTCCATGAAAATGGCTTCAATATTCAGTTACATATCACCCTCCTTGTATTTAGCATCCAGTTTAAGAGTGCTGGACATGAGGTGAGACCCTTTTGTGCATTGTAAGGATCTTTCTTTCCTTGATATCATTCACCTCTATCGCCTCCTTTGGCCAGGCCATTGTACAGGTAGAGTATCGGATGACTGGCAGGACATATTGTTACGTGTTGATGGCTTGAATGTTGTTCTTACTATTCAGCTGGCTCTTCAAGAACTGCCTTACTCTTTTGAGGTACTTGTTTATGGCTGACTTCTGTGCTGCCTCATCATGATTATAATTTTCCTGCTGGACCCCATGTTGTCCTGAATGTCTACACTGTTACCTTTTCGAAGTTGTCTGGTAGTTTGCCTCATTGATACGATTCAGTCATGTTGACCCACTCTGAACAGCATTTTAATATTCTCCCTAAGTATCTTGATGATGGTGGAACAATGAGTCAGTGTCTTGCTCATTCTTGGCATTCAGTCTGATGTCAGGTGACTGGATAGGTTCAGACTACGTAGGGACACAGCAGGGAAAACCTAACTGGCTCTGGAACAGATTAGGTTACAAGCACGATGTTTTGGTGTAACAGAGCCAGGTAGAAAGTAAACCAGCTTCATAACACTGAAAATCCTGAAACCTAAAGTTACTTTACCAAGCCACTAATCTTACTCTGAAAAACAGGGCCCTGGTTATACTTTGATGTTTTTCTTAGACTTCAGCAGCTTTTGATGAATAACCTGTAAGCCTGTTTCCCTTTGTAATTAATGAATCAGATAACATAACTTCAATTTTATGCAAACATCCAGTCCAGCATGTCTTCTAAGCAGATCACTCTTGATATAAAAAAAGATTATTATTATTTTTTTAGGTTAAGAATGAAGGTGACTATTCTTCAGTTAGATATGAGCTCATTTACTTCCATGGACAGCTTAAATGCTTTAATTTATTGTTGTGTTTTAGTATATTGTCACCTACCTTTAAAAAGTAATGACTTCCCTCTCTGCACTATGACCTCATGACATAGTAAGTAGGTAGATCACCTTACGCAACAACATGTCCTCTCTGCCAAATGTTTCAGTTAGTGTCTTTTATTACAGAGAAAGGGAAAACATTTGCAATCCTTTCTGCAAATACAGATATATGGTGGTGGTGGTGGTGGTGGTGGGGGTCTATGGCTGGCCGCAACAAAACATCTAATCAGGAGCCCCATTATCCCTAGCAACATAAATAAACTATATCAACAGTCATGTGACTTCTCAAAGATCATGTGACTTCTTTTTTTTTGCCAGTGATACTTCCTGTTAGCAGGAACACTGTTTAGATGAACGTTGAAGCATTTTGGAACCATTTATTGTTTTTAACATTCAGTGTTTTCAGGTTAAACATTTTTAAAGCTATTTTTAATTTGATTTTTTTTTACTCACTGATGAGAAACATTTCCTTTTAAAAAAAGTATTTACTTTGTCATGATTCCTTTAAAAAGGGACATGTTACATTTTTTGACCTTTGTTTCTAAAATATATTACCTTTGAAAATCTCTTTCTGATAATGTGTACTTATATTTCTGAGTTTCATTCTGTTCATATGTTTGCAAATGAAAATAGGTAAAGACATGAAATGAAATTTTCAGGAAATATTCAGAATAGGGGTCACCAACTCCCATCCTCCAGGGCTACCACATTCTGCACGTTTTACATGTTTCCTACTCCATCACACCTGAATGAAAGGATTTAATCACCATGAGTTCTGCAGATGCTCATAAATAATGTCTTCTTTTAAATCATGTTTGTTGGAGCAGGAAGCATGTAAAATGTGCAGGATGAGAGCCACAGAGGACTGGAGTTGGTGACCCCTGATTTCCATTTATTGACCTATTTCACAGACTTCCTTTTATTTCTAAATTAGTGGAGAAGGTAATTTACTCTCAGTTGACTGAGTATTTGATGGAAAATGACATTTTGGAAAAATTCCAGTCCGGTTTTAAGCCAGCCAACAGTACAGAATCAGCAATGCTCCGGTTTTTCAATGACATTCTATTGGCAACAGATTCCGGAGACTTTGTTATTTTGGTATTGTTGGACTAATCAATTGCATTCAATACTGTTGATCATACTCTCCTGATTTCTAGGCTGGAAATTTTTGTGGGTGTTCATGGAGTCACGCTGGATTGGTTTGTGTCGTACCTGGCTGACAGAACCTTCAGTGTCTCATTGGGGGATTTTACTTCCTCTAATGCTTCATTCTCTTGTGGGGTTCCCCAGGGTTCTGTGTTGGGCCCACTGTTGTTTTCTTTGTCTCTGTTACCTATAGGTTCAATTTTTAAGAAACATGGGTGTCATTTTCACTGTTACGCAGATGATACTCAGGTTTATGTCCCTTTTAAGAGGGGCTACAATCACTCTTTGCAGTCTCTTTTAGATTGTCTTGTAGAGGTTAGGCAATGGATGTTTTCTAACTTCCTTCTTTTTAATGATAAAAAGACAGAGGTTGTGGTCTTTGGTCCAAGTGCTTCATCTGGGGTTGCTGCGGTTGACCTTGGTCAGCTTGCCCCATTCTTGAGACCGAATGTGACCTCCCTGAGTGTCGAACTGGACGGGGATCTTGGCTTGGACAGGCAGATCAGTGCGGTGACTAAATCTAGATTTTATCAATTAAGAAGAATCGCCAAGGTAAAATACTTGATGTCAAAAAAGGATTTTGAAAAGGTAATTCATGCTTTTATTACATCAAGGCTTGATTACTGTAATTCTATGTACTTTGGTGTTTCACAATCCCACCTCTCGCATCTTCAATTGGTGCAGAACGCAGCTGCACGGCTGCTCACTGGGACGAAAAAGATGGAGCATGTTAGGCCTACTCCTGTCTTGGCCTCACTGCACTGGCTGCCTGTTCATTTTAGAATCCAGTACAAGATACTTTTATGGGCTTTTAAATCTATGCATGGCCTTGCTCCAAGGTACATCTCTGAGCCACTGTTTATTTATTCTCCTGCACGGTCTCTGAGGTCGGCTGATAGGATGCTCCTGGAAGTCCCAAGAACAAGATGTAAGCTCAGAGGTGACAGGGCTTTTTCTGTAGTGGCCCCTAGGCTTTGGAACGCGCTGCCTTTGAACATTAGGTTGGCATCTTCTCTGTCTTGTATTAAATCTCTTTTGAAAACCCATTTTTATGCGTTGGCTTTTAACTCGCCATGAGAGTCTTTTAGTTTTTGGTTTTTAAGTTTTGGTTTTTATGCATTTTTATGTTGTGTATTGTTTTTAATTTATTTTATTTCTGTGAAGCACGTTGGTCAGTTTCATACTGATGAGGTGCTATACAAAAAAATTGCCTTGCCTTGCCAAACATACTTTCATAAAATGACATCAAAGAGTTTTTAAACTAGCTGATGTTAAAATTGGCCCATTTGCTCTCCCAATATTTCTGGCTAGGATTAGGGGGAAGCTAAAACGTGAACAAACCAGAGAATATTTTCAGCCTAACTGTGAGAGAACACTCTTATGTAAACATCAATCTCATTTCACAACTCTGTCATTTTTATGTTTTTATTCAAGAGGAGTGCCTTTATTTTGAGTGACCTCAATCTGTCAAGGGTTTGATTTATACATGACTGTCCTTGGTGTTTCATTCTCAGATTAAAGACCACTCAGAGAATTCTGAATCCAAATCAGAATCATTAGACTGTGTTGTAGATTGTTGGTCAATGGGTCTAAAGCTCAAAAGTTAAGCTATATTGCATTTACATACTCACCTTCATACGGCGACGAACACTCTCACGATGTAGATTCTCTTCATCGATTTCTGCTGCCTCATCTTCATCGCTGACCAATCCGGTCAAAGAGTCTCCCACAATTCCATTACAGTTCTCCTCGAGGCCTCCAATCTTTTTGGCCTTTAGAAGAATCTTTCCTTTAAGATCCTGGTGAAGAAGTACAGAAAAAATAACCTTAATGTCTATTTTGATAATAAACATCTCTCAATTTGCAAAAAATGCTAAAGACTGTTGTTACATCATTCGTTGTACCAGCTGGAAATGTAGACAGTACAGACCAGGAGGTTCTGAAAATCTATGAAGGGTCATTCTGTGTTGATTACATTTACTTGTATTACTAATTTAAAAAAATCATATATCTGTGTACTAGATCAGTGGTTTCCAGCATTTTTTCCATGAGGACGTCCTTGCTTGTGTCCAAGACGAGCCAGCCCCCCCCCCCACACTCACCCCCAGACATACATCAAACGTGATTAATTTACAAACTTTATTCATACATACAGAGTTGTAACTCTTACACAGAGTACTATTGTGTGTGTTATTGGGATTTTATAAATGTAATTCTTTACAAATAAAGCCTTTGTAACCTTGCAACCTCAGCACTGACAAAATTGGGGGACCCCTTTGGTAGGTCATGGACCCTAGGTTGGGAAAAATCTAAACTTTTACTCAAATGTTTTGCTTCAAGTATTTAATTGAGTTTCATTATAATTAAATTTGTGTTGAAAAGAAAAAGTAGATCAAATATAAAACACGATCACACGAAACCACTGCAGCAACAAATGAGCTGAAATGCCAAAATAGACACATTAGACTAGAGTGTGTCATCCTCTCACCAATAAAAGCTATTAGCATCAAACTTGTGTGAGCATGGGGACGTAAGGTAGAAAAACACTTCAATTGTTCAAAGAATTTTTTCTTGACATGGTCCGAGGCTTTATAAAACAAAGCATCACACTTCTTACAGTCATTTAGTCTGCCATGACATCCTCTGTTGACTAAAGTATTCTATAGTCCAATGTGAATCCATCTGTCCAACAAATGAAGTTTGAACCAGATCATGAAGCACCAAGATCCAAACACAACAACAGAACAACAGAATGACTAAAAGAAGAAAATAATCAAGGCTCTGTATTGGTCCAAAATCCTGACCTGAAAAGGACAGAATGCTGTAGTGGGACCTTAAAAGAGAACAAAAGCAACAGTGGACCAGAACCCCTCCAGAACTAGGTGGTTGTACATGCTGATTGACTTCACTCACAACTTTTATATTTTGTTTTGTAAATTATGATGCCATGGTGGAATATGTTGTGTTATTTTCTGGTCTATTAGAATCATTTTAAAACCATGTACGCACATGGCTTACCTCTGGAGACGGCAGCCGACTTGAGACCTTGCCTTCCAATATACTTTTCAGCAACTTGTCACCAAGGATGTGGTTGAGATGTTGGGCCATGACTCTCTGCTGCTCAACACAACAGTGGTTCTCAATAGACAGGATGACTGGATATTCTGAGACCTAGAGAGGATGGACGTTAGAAGCAGGTGGTTGGAGTTTAACACTGAGGAGTCGTTTCATAGAGGAAAAATATTTCATCTGTTGCTGTACACTTATGAGTTATGTCTTGTTGGCTTAAATACTAGCAAATGGATTGGCAAGTGGCCATAAGGCCAGAATCTTCTTTTGCACACTGACACTTAACCAGAGCATAGTACAGCCTACATTTGAACTTGGAACCTGCTCACCTTAGCATGAGACTGACACGATACCTATGATACTATATTTGGCCCCAGATATTTCTAATTTGATAATACAAACATGCTTCAAAATCTAAATAATTCAGGGCCTGAAGACAAATGCTTCAACTCATTTTCACTTATATCCATTTATGACTATTTGGTTGAGTTTTTTTTTAACAATTATGCTAGAAATATAGCTTCAGTAATAGATCTTCAATTTTATTTTGATTTCTGGAAATCATCTGAAGAACCCCTGTGTAGCTCTTGGTGACCCACAGTGAGGTCCTGACTCCAACTTTGGAAACTGCTGGCCTAGCATCCTCTCCTTGGCTACTTCCTCCAGTGGGACCTCTATGTGTTATCAGGCCAGCCAAGAGATATATTTCCTCTAGCTGTCCTAGGTTGGCCCACAGATCTTTTCACATCTTCCCAAAGGGAAGACGGTGGCAGAGGAGGTATGGGCCCACTGGAGGGCTGCAGGCTTGAGCCCCACTCAGTCTGTCACAGTCGTGTCCTTGGGCAAGACACTTAACCCACCATGCCCACTGGTGGTGGTTGGAGGGACTGGTGGCACCTGTGTATGTCATCCTCGCTTCTGTCAGTGTGCCCCAGAGCAGCTGTGGCTACAATGTAGCTTATCACCATCAGCGTATGAATGTGTTTGTGGGTGGGTGAATGACTGGTTGCACTTTGGAAGGTTGTACAACCCTGGAAGGTGCTATATAAACACATGCCATTTACAATTTTACCAAAGGACATTATCCATAGTCATGGATAACAAACAAGAGTACCAGAGTACTCAGCCTAAGGGTCATTGGGGTCTTACTCTGGAGCAAGATCTGAGGTTAGGACCCATGTGGAAGCACCTTGTGGATGGGATATCACCCATGAGGTCTGGCTGGGCCAAAGCCCAAGCCATTTTAATGGGCTTGTCCACCTGCAAACCCCCTACTTGCAACAGGTCAGTGAAACTGATTGATACTGATTTCACTGAAACATTTTCCTTATGTTTAAAGTTTGCAATCATCCAAACATATTCATGAAAATATTAAACATTTTTAGCAATGCTACCTTGAAAGCATAATTTCCCACAGCATTGATCACATCCTTGAAGAGTATTTTTGAGGTGAATGTGTGCCCATGATAGACAATGGGCTCCCCATTGGCACCATCCCAGCAGTCCACTTCAACACATCGGCAACCACGATTTAGAGCCCTGTGCAGTCAAGAAAAATATACTTTTTAACTTATTTTTCTAATCCAAATATTCAACTGATGAAACAGAAATAATCTTCTGGAACACTCATTGCTGTACTTTGTAAGAGAGCATGAATGAATGGCAAAAGCTAAATTTGGGCCAAGGTCACAATAAATCACATTACTCCAGATAGGCTCACTGAGGCATGACAGATTCACTCTTTTGGCAGATCAATAAACTAAAACAGTTTATTTAACAAAAAAGATTTGGTTAAAGGAATCTTGTAAATTTTTGTCTATTTAAATTATTGAAGCATACCGTTTTTGCTGATTGAGAGTGTTGTTTTATACTCCAGATTACAGTTTATAAACAGTTTGTCAAAAACTACTATCTCAAAGTTCCATTTCCTTTCTAAGGCTTTGGAAAAAAAATGTTCACAACCAAACTATTGCCCATCTGAATGATCATAATCTCCTGGACCTTTAAATCAGGTTTAAAAACAGCTCACAGCACTGAGACAGCCTTCCTTTGTGTTTTTAATGACCTATTTACTATTTCTGACATGGGGTCTGGTGCTCTTTTGCTTCTCCTTGATTTATCATCAGCATTTGATACAATTGATCAGAAAAGCCTTATCCATATACTCAAACACTGGTTTTGCATTTAAGTGGTTTCAGTCCTATTTTCAGGTAATGCTTGAATACTGTTCCACTCCTCTCTACCTCTCTTCGGGGTCCCACAGGGTTCCTTTCTTGGCCCCCTTCTTTTTTCCCTGTATATGCTGCCCCATAGTGTCATTTTTAAAAAGTACAATATCCAGTTTCATCAGTACACAGACGATTGTCAAGTATACATCCCTCTCGGCTCTCACAGTTCATATTCGCTTTTCCTTGATTGATTTAAAGTACTACTATGCAACTTTTTCATATTTTTAAATAATTTTTTTGAGCCAGTATGTGCTAAAATGACTCTTTACAGGGTTAATGAAATGTCATTCAGACCCCCACCACCCTCTGTGGCCAGAATATCGCACTTGCAACTTCAGAGTGCCTGTCCGGTCTCTGTTGGACTGGAAAATGGAGCTGACATGCCAGCGCTGCAGTCTGCTTCCTGCACATTTCTTGCATGTTTTAGATCGTGAACACAGCTGATTTGTTTGAATTAGTGATGAACCGCTCCTGTAGAAACTAATGAAGGCTGAGGATATATTTCAGCAGTTAGATTAAGATGTTAAAAAGACAAATGAACAGCGGGGAGATAAGTTTCACTTTTGCTTTTACTAATTGGACACTAAGGGGTGCTAAAAGCAAGCCAAAACTGCCAAATGTGCCTTTAAGGTGGTCAGTATGTGGCTTGCTGCCAACTTTCTATATCTAAATGACAAAAAAACTGAAGTCCTTCTTATGACCCATGATAAAAATCTTTTTCCTTTCCCCTCTGAACTTTATTTCTTTGCTCCTTCTAAAACCATCAGCTGTGAACGTAACAATTGTTTTCAAACTGAAAATGGATGATCAGATGAACTCTGTGGTAAAATCTTGCTTTTTTCAACCCAGACAGATTTTTAAACTTAAAACTATATTTACTAAGCACCAGCTTGAAACCGTCATACATGCTTTTGATACATCTCGTCTCGACTGCCTCTATGATGTCAATATGTCATGTCTTTGTAAAGCTGGTACAAAATGCTGCTGCAAGGTTCTTAACCAGTTTGGACAGATGGCACTCCATCTCCCCTGTTTTAAAAACTTTCCTTTGGCTCCACATTGAATATTGCATCCATTTAAAAATTCTGCTTATTGTTTTAACGTCTCTTCGTGGACTGGCTTCTTCTTATATTGCTGAACTCCTTGACCCTTATCATCTTCTGCGTCAGCTGACCAGCTCCTCCTGTTGGTCCCGAGATCTCATTGTAAGACTCGAGGTGACAAAGCATTCTTGGTTTGTGCGCCCAAGCTGTGGAATGCTCTGCCTCTCAAAATCCGTCAAGTTTCATGTTTCAATTTTTAAATCTAACTTAAAAACTCACTTCTTTTCCCTTGCTCTCGACTTTGTGTCAACGTGAATATTGTTTTTCCTGTTCCTCCTTTTCTTGCGTGACTTTACTCTTACATCTCTAAAACTGCTATCTTCTTGTTTTATGCTACTTGTGGTTTTTGAATGGAACTTTTAATTATTGGTTGTGATATCCCATATTTTGCTAATGTTTAGTACTTTGTACAACCCTGCTGTTGTGTCTGAAAGTGCTAAACAAATAAAATGGTATGGTATGAAAGCTTTCCCATAATCTACTGTACCAACCCATGTTCATCCATCTGTGCTACCTTATGTATCCCTCCACGCTGCTCTGTCCTCTGAGCTGGTCCTCCATCAGATATGTGTTATGGGAGGAAGAGATGAAGTAATGGCACAGCGGCTGGTTCATATCCTGGAAGATGCCCCTCCGCTGTGGATTGAAGATGGAACTCTCAGATGAGCCAAGGTACATCAAGAACCCATCAAATGTCATGGCCTTAAGCAGCTTGGCTGGATGGGAACAAGGCGGCATCAGAACCTTCTCACAAACCAACAGGATGTAACAACTGTTCATCTTGTTAACACCACCTGTGTCTGACGGCTCATAGCCTTCAATGAGCTGCTGGGCATGTTGATGGACATCACCCTGCTCCAACTGCTCCTCTCTCAGGAAGTCCTCCAGATCACTCTGAGATAACTTCTGACCATCTGTTGAGTATTCCTGGAAAACTCTCAGGATATCTTCCCGCTCGGTCAACATTTTGTAGAACAGCACAAACTCATCATCCTCCAGTGAACCAGTCTGGGATTTGTCCGCTGTCTGATGAAAGTAAATTTTAAAAGAGCATGCAGTGTGGTTTTCTGCTGGATGCTAAGACCATCAGGTTTCCTAAAGATTCTCACCATGAAAAGACGAAGAGCGTGATGTTCATTCATGTCAACATTCATCATTCTTAGAAGGTCTCGCACTTCCTTAAAGTTCATCCTGCCATCGTTGTTCTTGTCTGCTTTTTTGAACAAGTCACCAATCCACCTGAGAACAATCTTTAAGGAAAGTCAGCAGGTTAAACTGAAGAAAGGACCAGCTTCTCTGAGTTCAGGTATACCACTTGATGGACCCTTTTATTAAAGGGGCCTGTGAAGGATTGTTGGAAAAAACAATTGTCATAAGAAACATTAGTATAATTTAGTATCTAATTATATACTTTTGAACATCATGTTATGAATAGGATGTATTACATGGTAATAAATCAGGAGAGCAGCCATTTACCAACATGCTAACTCAGAAACTAACTTCAGCATGAGGCATATGCTCTTATATTTTATGAGAAGAGCAAGACAGTTTTTCTTGTTCCATAACTTTACTCCCAACAGAATCAAAAGTAGTCTCAAGCATTTTCTTTAGTATTTTCATGGTTTGCCACTGTATCAAGTTAAGAACTCTGAGTAAAGGATACTGGTCCAGTTTTTCCCTTTCCCCCATGTTCTCCAGATTCTCTATCAGCTTCCTCATGCCTTTGATCCAGGACTGTGCTTCCTCGGCTGACTCGGCCACCAGGTCCAGGTTGCTCCTACGGCCGCGGAACACCAACGTGAAGCATCTGTCAGCCGGGAACTCATCTGCGATGCTGAGCAGGACCTCACTCTGATGGCCCTCTCTAACTGCCTCCACGTCGTTCACTGAAACTGGATTTAAAACACCAGCAGATATACAAAAAATCTTTCATACGTCAAAGTGTTACCCAGACACAGATCATTCCTAGGGACAAATGGGCAAAAGTCAATAGTTCCTAGGTTTAATATTTCCTTCTCCACAACACAAGCAACCAAAAAACATAAAAAATATAAATTTAATTTCATGTCTTTTCAAAACCCCATCGTACCTTAAACCAGCTCAGTAAAGCATTTGATGTATAAAATACACATACTTACTTTGATGTGTGTACTACAGAAGAAGTGTAACGAGAACTAAAGTCAACAGAAACGCTAGGCTGCTGCCTCTGGCTCAGTAGGGTCACCATATTGGGACCATAGGTATCATATATATCACTAGATGCCTTAACTGGGAGTTGACAGCGTCCCTACATGGCGGCCATCTTAACTCGGACAGCTTACGTTTCGTTCTCAATGGTAGAGAATGGAAGGTGAGTGAACAACTTAAACAAAAACACTCGTAACTCGATTAAATATTAACGGATTTACAAGTGGGTTGCATTTTTACAAACCTTATAACACATAGGCTTGAGACGACATACTTACACATTTTTTTAAATTAACGGGCAAAATCCGTCATATTTCACAGCCACATCTCTGGTGTTTATAACAAACCAAACTGTTTGAAAATCGGTTGCAAATTGAGCAAGTTTGGCGTTATTTAAATAGTACATGCACCATTGACACCAATGTTACGAAAGGGGGCAGCTGTCCGAAGTAAGATGGCCGCTGTGTAGGAACATTTGTCCAATTGACGAACAGCGCGGGTAAGGCATCTAGTGATATATATGATATCTATGATTGGGACTACTGATAGGCTAATTAAGCTAACCATAGTAACCATCCAGCCAGCACACATAGGTGGGCCCAATATGGGATCTATATGGGCATGCATGCCATATGGGTCCCAACAGGGTTTGTCCGCAGTTTCCACAGTGGCCCCATGGCGGTTTACCCAGAAAGATTTTTGCCCACATAGATTTTAACATGGGTTTTCAGAGGGTTTGACTCAAACACTGGCAAACCCCTGTGGGACCACCATGAAAACCGCAGAAAAACCCTGTTGGGACTCATACGGCTTGCCCATATAGATCCCATATGGGGCCCACTTATGTGTGCTGGGTGGGCACAAGAGGTTCATTGGTGTCACGAAACTGTAATCCATGCTTTTGTGTCCCTTTTTAGTCGACTTTAAGTTCAAAATGCAGCTGCAAACTTTCTCACAACACATTGCTCTTTTCTCATCTCCCTACAATAGTCAGGGTGGTTAGCTCACTATGCTTTTGTGTTTTACCTGGAATTTTTACATAATTGCAAGGTTTTCACGTTATTGTTTAAGTTCTGTTTGACGTCGACCTCTTATTCTTATTTTCTAAATTTAGTTTTTATTGTATTTTCTGTGATATATATATGTGTGTGTCTGTGTGTATGGTAAATGGCCTGTATTTGTATAGCACCTTCTTAGGGTTCTACAACCCCCCAAGGCGCTTCACAACACAATCAGTCATCCACCCATTCACACGCTGGTGATGATGAGCTACATAGTAGCTACAGCTGTCCTGGGGCACACTGAGGAGGCGAGGCTGCCGTACACTGGCGCCACCAGTCCCTCTGACCACCACCAACAGGCAAGGTGGGTTAAGTGTCTTGCCCAAGGACACAACAGCGATAGACTGAGCGGGTTGCGAACCTGCGACCTTCTGATTGCAAGGTGGCAACTTAACTCCTCTGCCACAATCGCCCACATATATATATATATATATATATATATATATATATATATATATATATATATATATATATATATATATATATATATATACACACACACACACACACACACACACACACACACACACACACACACACTGTGTGTGTGTGTGTGTAAAAAGTTGAAAATTCTTTGTGGTACAATCTTGTAGACTAATAAAAATCATACAGTTATTTTGTGAAAGGCATACAAAGCTATTTCAGCTAAAAATGAGAACAATGTATTCTTACACGTGGAGTGGGCATTCCCAGTTTTTTTGGACTTGTACCAGATGGTCATGCAGTCATCCTGCAGCTTGAAGTATCTCTGCTTTTTCCAAGTACGAGATTTGATTTTCCTCATCACTGTCCCCACCAGCATCGACTGGAGGTTATCATCCGCTTGACTCCCTAGAAGTGAAGCAAAAAAACCAAAACAGTTCAGACATGAATCTAGTGACCTTTCATGTATAAATGTTTCTTCTAAAGGTTAGATTAACTTACGGATGCCGCTCCCTGTAGAAGCCATTTGTTATCTTATGCCATCTAAAAAGCAGAAACAATGCAATGATTCAATGGTAGAGCTTAATATAGATGTAATGGACTTTGATTTGACTAAAAGGATGTAAAGGCTGAGTTAAAACAATACATACAATAAAACTGTTAATATTATACTGGAGAAATGTAGGATCATGGTGAAAAGAAAGTCCAACCTCTTTCATAATCACATACTAATAAAAATGATCTGGTCTGTAACGGGTTCTAAAATTATTCAAATCCAACCTCAAGTGTAGAAAAACATCCAGTTTTGTCCAAACGTCATCTATCAGACAGATGGACTCATGTTAGACTCTAAAACAGAGGAGGTCATGCTGGACTAGGAGCCCAAACCATCAGCCCTCCACCACTGTGCTGACAGGTGAGTCCCACCAAATATGGAGCTGTGCATTATGGGTAAATATCTGTGCTTTGGTTTGATTGTTCCAGAAGTATTTACGAACAAAAAAAAAAAAAACCTGAGTCCTGCTGCCATGTTGCTTTAGAGAGCAGAGGTTTTCTCCTGCAACTCTTTCAGGCCAAAATTGATCCATCTTTTTATAAATATTCTGTCATGAACCTTTAATCTGCTAACTGAAGCCTGTAGAACTGGGGACTCTAGATCATTTAGAAATGATCATTGACCCTTCCCAGGTTGAAAGGTAGCAATAGCTGCTCCTCTAAGGTAATTACTGATGTGTTTCTTCCTTGTGTTAACACACGCCTGTATGCTCCAGAGCAGCAGACTGACTGGACTCTGATAAGTGGATAAATTATTATTTTACGTTCTGGAGAGTAAAACTAGAACTGAAAGAGGACGGACTTTGTTTTTACTATTCACACTGAATTCAACAGGATATACCAAATGTGTTTTTACTGCCGATTCTAAATTGGGGAAATAAATTAGGAATTTATTTTACCTGAACAGTTCCGGTAAATTTGAGACTTTCTGGTACCAGATTGCGTAATCTAGCCCATCCAGCCTGCGTTGTTTAATGGTGAGGTCAGTTCCATTTCAGCTGATTTGGATGCAGTTTTGCTTCACTAATGGGTTTAAATGCATTCTGGGCCATCCTGCACTTTGCTTTTTGTTCAGTCATTATGATGTGCTGCTCTCTAATCTTCCCAAATCCCTGCTGCCTTCACTCATGACCTCAGATCACCATCTGTGCCAGTTCAGCTCCTGTTTAAATCACCTGGTATTCATTCTCATGTAAGCTACTGTAAAATGTTCATGTACAAAAACAAGAAAGGCCAACAAAATATACAAATGCCCTGTGGGCTAAAAAAGGGCTGACTTTGCCAATCAGCTAGTTTCAAAACCATTTGATATAATTTAGTCCAATCTGACAGCTTTCCTAACTTGGTGAATTTTTCTTTACTGGATTGCACTCTGGACTTTGTGGTACCACTCGTCCTTTTTAATGAATGCAGGTACCAGATCCTCCATGTGTTTTTGTGTCCTGCAGCTTGTCTTCTGTTGTTCCTTCTCACTGGAATATGAAGTCATGTCAGGAAGAACTTATCCATGAATATGTAACCTACAGGCATTTGGCAAAGTAAATTTGATCCTAAGCAAAGCTGAGTTGGGATATGAAACTGAAAGTTTCAGGAAACATTTAGAAGATCTGTACGCAGAAGCAACAACATTTTCACAAAATTATATCAAAGGGTTTTTTAATCAGCTGATGTTAAAATCAAAAATCTTTAATAGATGGTTTGACTTTTTATTCCCCTTTTACTCTATATTACATCCAGAATTAATTTGATCACAAATCACTTTGGGATGTTGGGGATTTGTGTCGTTCCTCTATTTGACTCGTGTCATTTATTGTCATTTTGGGACACAATGCACAAAACAAAGCAACAAAGCTGAATTATTTTTAGTCTCAGCCAAAGCAGTCAAGCCACACTTCAGCTGACTACCATCAGAGTAAATATCTACTTGTTTATAGTCCATCTTTATCTAGTTAGAATGATACAACTGAACTTAACTTGGTTAAAAATGGTTCATCCATTAAAACCAGCTAACTGTAAAATGAGCAATACCACTGCTCTATTAAAAAGTTTTATTCCATAACAAGTTGTAACACAGCTGATAGCCCAACATGGCTGAGATAACAAAAAAATCCTTAACTATCTCAATAAAAGGAAAAATGTGACTGGCTATGTGTTGCTGTTAAGTCATGGAATGATCTCATTAAGTAAGGCCCATGATTTCTAGAATAAAAATAGCTCAAACAAAGCAAAAGAAGCTGAATGTTTCTCTGACCTGCTGGAGGATCATAACCAGCTCCCGGTATCTGATCACGTGACTCGACCTGATGTGGCTGCTGTCTTTCTGCACGCCACGATGGAGAGATAAAAGCCATCTGAAGCCTGAGCCGCTGATCTTTCTGTCCCTCCCCTCTCTCTCTCTCTGGATCTTTTGTCTTGGTCCTGCTCAGTTATTAACCCTCCTAAAGCTGCTCTGAGAGCTGTGATCAGACCAGGGGAAGGAACGGGTTCAGGTGGCACCAGCAGCAGCTCAGACCTCCACCCAGAACGATCACACTGAAACATGGAGCAGCTCTTATTATATGTTTAGGGGGCAAATATTTTGTATTTATTTATGTATTTCAATATTGAAATATATATATATATATATATATATAAATATAAAAATTAAAATTTCCAGCACATATAGTAATACAGCTTAAAAAACACACAAAAAAACCCAATAATTCATAATACATACTGCCTTACTGTACCATTAAAGTACTATAGCACTGTGATTTTTGGTCAATTTTGCACTCAATGCTCAGGAATGATTAGGTGAACCAGGAAAGAAAGCCCCGCCCTTTTTGGATCTCAGGTAGACTGAAACATCCTTCAGAGGGCTAACAGGAAGTTGGACTTGACATGACTGAACTGTTCTGATAGCTTTGATGGGTTTTTTTGTATCATATTTGAAGATTTTTGTAGATCTCACGGTGATGATGTCACACCAACAATGGTCCTGCGCCCACAATAATTTTTACTGTACAAATTATACATCAGATTGTAGTTTGCTCTTGTTTTGTCCACAGTGTAGTCTCTCAGATCAATCACATGAGCACATCATTGTCATGTGTTCATCACTATGACTCATCCTTTTTTGTACCACTGGCAGCAGCTAAAACATTTCTTTTGATCTTAGATCTCATCTTTGAAAAGGTTGACGTTTTGTCTGAGCTGATATTACAGAAGTGGCTCCACATCATCAATGAGGTTTATACAAGAACGTTTATGTGGGTCAGATCATCAGGCAGCAGCAGGAATCGGTACTCTTGAAATGTTCCAGCATTGATTTAGTAACTATGGAGGGAGAATATCCCAAGTTTCTGTACAACACGTTTTTATAAGGAAATTTAATGTTTGGGTATCTTCCTCTTTTCTTTATATGGAATTTGTCACAACTCATTAAGTAAACATCTTCAGTCTTAGCTTCTTTGTCAATGTTAGCAGGTCCTTTTTTCCAGAGCTGCTGTGGGTTTTTACTGGATGACAATTCCACCTCCAGCCTGTTGGAAAGAGTTGTCCTGGAGCCACCGCCGGCTGCTCCTTTATGCCTAAGAGATTATCAGCAGCACAAAGACAGCCACCATGTTTTTTTCTACCCCATCTCAAGTTACCGAAACCCACTCATTAAAGTTTCATCAGGTTGGTTTAGCAGCAGCTCTGTGAGGATGGCAACACAGGGACTGATCAGGTGAACAAACTGCCTCCACATACACCCTCTGGACTCATTACATACATGGCTTTCAGGGCTGACAACTCACTCACACACACACGCTCTTCTTAGTTAGTTTAAAACAATAAAACCAACTCCTTCACCTGTTTTTTTTTGTGCTCCCTGTCAAGGTGCAGAAGCATCAATAATCCACACCTGGAGCTCAACTTACCGACTCAAATTTCACAGACGGAGCCAAGACTAACATGAACCATCTCTCTGATGATCAACTCAAAACAGAACGAGACTCAGCAGTCACCTCAGACTATTTTAATAATGGTTTGAAGGGAAAATTACAAACTTTAAGAAATGAGAGCAAAAACATGACAAATGATTTAATTTGAAAGCTTTTTTTCTAAAGATTTAAAGTGTGTGAATCAGAAATGTCATCTTTGTGCTTCAACCAGACTCGCCTACGAGCATTTTCACTTAGAGCAGCAAGTGAAATCAGTGTTATGGCTCTGAAAATGTTCAAATCCATTTAAACCTGTGCTGTTATCTCAATTACTAACTAAAACCAAACTGATATGTTCTTTTTTGAGTATTAGAAAGCATCTAATTTATTTTTTTTTTTTATATTTAATGAATATATGTTTTTTTTGTGTACAAAAACAAGTTTAAAAAGTCCTGTGTTCATGTGCTGTGCAGCAGTCTGGCGCCCCCTTCTGGTTAGATAATATAACCACTAAGAAAACAGGAGGAAGGCCGTTTGAAGTTCCAGAGCTCTTCTTTTCTGCTGCAGGTTGTTAAATTATTAGACATTCCTTCAGGGTGATCAAAGAAAAGCTGACTGACTCATGGCTCAGCTGATTCTTTAATTTGAACGGTTTAATGTGTGTTCAGAGAACGTTACATCCAGAGCCACAGAGCTGTCTGGCTAGAGTCCATCGCTCTGTTAGAGCTGTGTACTTGGTAGGACTGCATCAGCCGAGTAAAATGGCCGAAGCAGGTGTGTAAAATCAGAGTCAAACCTACTGAAGAGGTAGCTAAGATGAATCCATAAGAGCTAAAGATGCTGCTAGTCTCTCAGAAAACCTCTCCACACTGAGGGCTCGTTATCCATTTGGCAGTTCCTTGCTGGTTGTCTTCATGGGAGTACATGTAGAGGGGAAAACAAAGGGTGGTCACTGCTGGGGGAGAGGAATCCCCCGGGAGTCAGTGACTTGACTCTCCTGCAGGTTCTTTACCAGCTGGGCCAGCCAGCGTTTGGTGGTGGTGTCGTCCTTCAGGACCTGAGCGAACGTGGTGTCTTTGAGTTGGTCGGGGAGACACTGCCTCAGAGCTTCTCTGGCTCTGCACAACAAAAAAAAGATCATCTCAGGTGTTTACTTTTGATACACCAAATCTGTTCAGATGGGTTGTGATTTGTGGATTTTTATGCCTGTTTTTTTTTCAACATTTACCTGGAATTGTCAGACAGTCGAAGGTAACATCGAACAACGTGCTTCAGCAGGCGGGCTGATGGTTCTTTGGAGAGCTGGAGGACCATTTTACCCTGAGATACAAGACAAATCACACATCTCAATTAAAATATTAGTAGACACAAAATAAAACCACCCACGAATTTCCTAAACATGGCTCATGACTTTTACACGACTGTTTGAGGCTCTAACTGTGTTGTTACCAATGTGACCCTAATGCAGTGTCTCTAACATTTCTGTTAATCTAGGTTCTCGTCCCACTACTTTCACAGTTTATAATCTGAATGTACACACAGACTACAGGGGAAAGCTGGATTTAAGGTGGTAGCATCACTGACTCACCAGAATCATGGCAACATGAGAGAAGCGCTCGTATGTTTGGCAAATGTAGGCCAGGCCAGTGTCGTCCAGGAGAATCTTCTGAAGGATGAAAGTAGCAACCTGGAAAACATTCATGGGTATTTATTCCTTCAAAAGGTCAATATTGTGAAGAGAAGTCTGCTGGTAGCATTCTGCCCCCCCCAAAAAAAAGGCTANAAAAAAATAAAAAAGGCTACTCAAGAAAAAAGATGGTAAAGACAAAGTACCGTTTTGGAGAGTTCACTTCCTGACTCCATGATGCGAAGACACAAAGGAATAATCTCTGTTGTCAAAAGGAAGTTGATCACTTCTTGCTCATCAGTTTTCACTAATGCACCTAAACCGGAAAGGACATGCCACTCTTAAATAAGTTTCTATTACTGTCTAGAAATTCTGGAGAGGAGAGTTCTTACCAATAACTCCCAAGCTTGTGAGTCGGAGGTATTCAAACGGTCGTGTTTTGCTCACAGTGTGTAGAAATGGGTAGAGGAAGAGTGGGATGTGTGCAGCCAGGAAGGCAGACCTGTGGAGGACAGAACTACACTGTTAAATGTGTTAAGTCCTTTAAATGTGTCCAAACCAGCTTCACAGCCCCGTGTGACCAACTTATCGGTGCAGCAACCCTGACTCCATCCATCTCAGCTGTTGTGTCTTTGGGCAAGACACTTCACCCTCCTTACCTACTGCTGGTGGTGGTCAGTGGGACTGGTGGTGCCTGTGTATGGTAGCCTCATCTCTGTCAGTGTGCCCCAGGGCAACTGTGGCTACGATGTAGCTAATCACCACCAGCGTGAATGATTGTGGTGTAAAGCACTTTGGAGTCCCTGACTTATAGAATGACTGAGGAATGGGCGATATGGCCTAAATCAACATCACCATTACAGACATTAAACAGAGGAGGCTTCAGGTTTCACCTTTCCTACAATGCAGCTCTAAATCTAATTCCAAAACAGTTTCAGTCTAGGTCACACCCTCCTGCATCTAAACAAAATAACCATTCTGACACAATAGGTCCTAATGACATAAATGATTCCTCTGGGGTAGGGAGGAGGGGTATTCATAGGTAGTTTCAACTTGTTAAGAAACGACAGCCACAGTTAATAAGCTTGACTTTCCCATATTCCAGTCAGAACTGAAAAAGCTCTTCGGATAAGAAGCAAAACATCTTCAAGAAACCAAAGAGGTCCAGTTGCCTTCATTTGAACCCTTTGGATTACAATGACCTGGACGACTGAGAACCTTCACCAGCATATATCGCCATATAATTTGAAGCACGTGTGATAACGATATATATCACAATTAGGGTTGTCAAATTATGAGATTAATTAATTACAGCCACATTTAGTGCACTATATTTTTTAATCGCTTTAATCTCATTTTTAATCTATAACTTTACTGGGACTTTTCTAGCCTACCTGTTGGGATTTTTTATTTTAAATTTTTATTTATTTTATGTAATTATTTTTATATTTAACTATCATGCCATACCACATGTCAGATTTTGTGAAAAAGAGTAATATTTTGTGATAAACTGTCAGTTTTGATATGCTAACTTACAGCACTGTAATTTACAGGTCTATTTTAATTTTAGATAAATGTTTTAGGAACAAGTTCTGTGATCACTTTTTGCATTGCTCAAAAAAGTGTTCCTTGATGTGTTAACTTAGATTATTCTATATGGACCCGATGTTTTATTTTTAATTTCTAATTATTTGAGACTGACAAAAGAGCACAGTGTTTTTCTGCTTTGGTGATGTAAAAGGAAAGTTTAGAAGTCTGTTAAACAATAAATGACTTTATAAAGCCAGCTTTTTTTGTTACATATTATTCTTTTAGTCTGATACAATAATGTAATGAATTTAAATTAAAAATACATCAAAACGAGGGCTTTTCTCAGCCATTAGTGGGTGAGATTAAAAAAAGAGATGAATTAATTACAGGTCATAATTAATTAATCTAAAAAAATGTAATCTCATGACAGCACTAATCACAATATATTCTTTTCTTGTGTTTATGTCAAAATGACATTCTCACATACCAGAATTACTGCAGCAGAATCATTCTAAACAGTATAGAATGTCATTTAAAAAACATTTAATGTTGAAGACTTATTAAAAAAAAAAAAAAAACATTTCAAGTAATTTTTATGTTGTGTTATAATTCTTTTTCCAAACAACGCATCACAAAAATTCTCATAAAATGAATAAAGATCAAGATATTTTATATAAAATACAAGCTAAATGTGATGAAAACGCAAAATTCTAAATTGAAATGAAAAATGTAAAAATAGAAATAACATTTCTTCCTGCTTTACTAATTAGTTTAGTCATGTTTCTGATTCGCCCATAGTAGAAGTTAAGTGTTGTTTATATAGTGAATAACTGCAGGTGAAATGATGCTTTGCTGCATTTTTTGTCAACAGTAAAATGAGGTTGGAGAGTCATCTCATTTCTCTCCCTTTGGCTGAGCAGCGGGTCTGACTGCTGTGTGGACAGGCAGCTAGACAGGGGGAACATTAAAGTTGCTATAGCAAATTTGGAAAACAAATTAGCTCTAAACATTTTTTTCATGCCTCTTAACAACATTCTAACATAGTATAGCTACACATATGTTGTGAAGATACCCCCCTTGGAAAATACTAAAAGTTCTCTCGCAAATTTCTAAAAATCTCCACCAATAACACGTTTCGGACTGAAAGTAGCTATTGGACCATCTGGTTTTCTGCTCAACATCCGACTCAAACTGGGTCCATTTAACCAATGTTACCCCGTCTTTACAAGCACTTCCTCATCCATCTGCTCCACACTGCTGCAGCAGCCGCTGCTTTCATTCAAAGTAGATGCAGCTTAACAACATTCACCAACACGCGCAATCACGGTATGTCGGTAGAGTCAAAATCTGACTAATTTTATATAATTTCTACCATAAACCATTTACATCATGCATGACTAAAAAGCACTTCACAAATGTACAATGTTTTTGAAAAACAAAAGAGGGGTTTGCAAAACTCGCTACCATTAGCACCAACTTGCTAAGTTGTTTCTTCCACATACACACATTAGCCTGCTTCAGTTCAGCAGGTCACATGACTGATGCTGAGACTTTTTCCTTCTAGATGTTTGAGATAAGTAGAAAAAGTCTTGTTACCTTGTCTCTGGATGGGAGGCGACACACTGGAGAAGAGCGAGGGCGTTACACACTCTGTTAGACTGGTGTGCTGTCAGGGTGGGGGGGTTGATGGATGGGTAGATGTTCACTATTTCCTACAAGAGAATTACAGCTAATATAAGATTGATTTTGAAAGAAACAAATATGCACAACATTTGGACTGAATTTATTTGGAGTTTAATCCCTGTTAGAAAAACCTGAGATTAACATGTTACAGGCTGGATTTTAACACTCAGTTATTCATACTGCAGCTCATGGTGGGCTTTAAGGCTTGTCAGCACAAAGTTTATATGTTTCCTTTACAAATAGCTGTAACTCCTGGTAACTGAAACATGACAGAATCACAAAATATAGAAAATAGAAAAAAATCCAAACAGGTGGTTGGAAATTAAAGGTGGGCCATCTCAGTGACCTCCATCCAGGGTTTGGGTAGAAACAAATGACAAAACAAAAATAAATAATAAAAATGAAATGTTCCAGAAGTTTAAGAAAAGAGATCAGTTCCAACAGCTACATCCAAACCTGATTACTAACAGACAAATGGAATTTTTAAAATCTCTTCAATAGAATTTGTCTGACAACATGAAATATGCTAAAAGATCTCAAAAAGCAACACATCATGACCCGTTCTGAAGGAATTCAACAAAAGAACCCAGAACAGCATCTAAAGTCCTGTAGTATGGTCTCAATGAGAGACCAAAACAAAAACATGTCTCACATTTATCCTAAAATATACACTGGGTAAATATTCTGAGGACTGATGAGACAAAAGCAGAACTTTAGAAAGGTGTGCTCCCCGTTCCATCTGGAGTAAAACTAAAGACATAGCAGCAGTCAGACATGGTGGTGGTAGTGTGATGGTCTGGGGCTTCAGCAGGACCTGGAGCACCTGCTGTAACTGATGGAACCATGTGTGTTGATATTTAGCAGGAGATCCGGAAGGAGAACGTCTGACCTTTGACCTTAAACACTTTACCACATCACTGTAAATGTGTCTTTGAACAAGTCTTGAATGATGGAGGTTCTTTCCTGGCTCACCTGCAGCAGAGCTGCGATGGTCCCACAGGAGTGCCAGAGCATCGGTGCCAGGTCCGGTACCGACTCCCTCTTCTTACTAAGCTCCAGGAGGGCATTTTCCCTGGTTTCCGGGCTGGAGAGCTCGTTGATCCATAGGTAGATCTTCTCTCTGTCCACTTGAGCAAGTGCTGTTGTTACAGCCTGGGAGATGAAGGAGAAACATAAAACACCTCCAAACTAACTTTACATGACCGCTAATTTGTATGAATTTACAGAGAAATAACCTTTAAATATTCACCAAACACGATTAGAACACTCTAACTTCATTTGAACCCCTTGGATTAACACTCTAACCATTATTGAGCAGCTTGTTTGTAGCATGTTAGCTAATTCAAAGCCATTAAATATCCACTTACTGCTCCCGTAGCCAACATCCTAACCAGCAGCGGGATTTAATCCAACGCGCTTTTTTAAAAAAACAGTTCACAAACGTAAAAAGTTTTGATGCAAACAAAGAAACACTTAGCACACTGAAATGCACGACAAGCTACATTAGACTCGGCGTTTTGAAAACCGGAAAGCCCCCCCAAGCATATCCGGTTTGGGGTGTTATGTCGCGATGTGTTCCCCGTCAAAAATGGATTCACAACTTTTATTTACTCCGATTTGTTTTTAATCTCCGTTGTTCAAAGCAACGTTATTACAAAAAAATTGCTCAAATGAATAAAATATATTTTTCTATGACATCATGTGAACATTTAATGGGTGTGAACAAATTTCATCGGACGGAGATGCACCGTTTTTTATGGGAAACATATTTTGACATACCACCAAAAGTATGTTTTGATGAAAACTTTATTGAAAACGAAGAATAACACAAACAAATAAAGATAATATACAAACGCGGTCATAATTGAAAGTCACCGGTTCATATGAAAATTTAGACAAATACAGCTAATTTTTATATTCTCTAGGTTTTATATTGATGTGGACGCCGCGTGAGCTTCGTTCAAGCCTTCTGCGTCATCGTGGCCGCCATACTGTGTGTGGCTTTGTGGACAGCCTTGACTGAATAGTTATTTATATAATTAAAGATGCCTTCTTCGTGTGTAGCTAGAGGCTGTCCCTGTCGTTGTACACAGGAATACAGATCTTTGGGGATTACATTTCATAGGTAAGGCTAAATAGTTGTTGTTTATATATTTATTGCCAGTAGCATTAGCTAACCTTCTTGTTTTTAACATGTTAGGGTTCCCAAAGATGTGGTGCTCAGGAAAAACTGGGAAAAAGCCCTTAAGAGGAATTCTATAAGTGACTTCATCAGGGTCTGCAGTAAGCACTTTAAACCGGAAGACTTTGACAGGACAGGTCAGACTGTCAGACTCAGAGATGGAGTTGTTCCTTCAGTCTTTACCTATCCAGCTAATCCTCCAACGGTATGTATATCACCAGAAGGGCTCCAAATAGCGATGCAGCAACGTGAATGTATTAAATTATTCAGGCAATGTTTCTCCAAGACTGATCACATCAACAGTCTGCAGCTCAGTGTGGAATACTGCCCCCTGCTGGTCATCAGATGTTCAACTGCGATTAAATGTGATTCATAATAATGCTAGGGTTGCTCAACAGGGGCTTTAGTTTTAGAAGGTCAAGGTCAAGTTTATTTATAAAGCACGCTTATCGTTGCTCACGCAACCCAAAGTGCTGTACATACACATTCATAATGAACATGCCAACACAATAAATAAACTAAAAACATAAAACAACAAGATAAAAGAAGAATATAAAAACACACATAAAACAGTTTAATAAAAGATCCATAAAAGAATAAAAATTAACCATCCTTAAAAGCCAGGTCAAAGAAATGCGTTTTGAGTTGTGCCTTAAAAGCATCCAAACTCTGAGATGACCTGAGCTGCAGAGGAAGGTCATTCCAAAGCTTTGGACCGGCCACAGAAAATGCTCTATCACCTCGCGTCTTAAGGCGAGCATTTGGAATTGACAACAAGGACTGGGAACCTGACCTCAGATTCCTGGCAGGAGAGTAAGTTGACAATAAGTCATCAATGTAAGGTGGGGCCAGACCATGAAGAGATTTAAAAACAAAGAGCAATAGTTTGAATTGAATTCTATACTGGACCGGTAACCAGTGGAGGGAAGCAAGCACTGGGGTGATGTGATCACGCTTCCTAGTACCTGTTAAAAGACGAGCTGCTGCATTTTGCACCAATTGCAGACGATTTAGAGACGAGTGGTCAAGGCCATAATAAAGGGAATTGCAGTAGTCCAGCCGACAAGAGACAAACAAATGAATAACCTGTTCAAAGACAGCCATCGGCAAATATTGTTTGACTCTTGCCAGTTGCCTCAGATGATAAAAACCAGACTGGACCACTGCACTTATCTGTCTGTCATATTTAAAGGATCCATCCATAAAGAAGCCAAGGTTTTTCACATAAGGTTTTATAAAATCAGAAAACGGACCAAGGGGACTAACGACGCCCCTTAACTGGTCTCCACAACCAAAAACCACAACCTCGGTCTTCAAGTCATTCAGTTTCATGAAGTTAATTGACATCCACTGTTTAACATCTTCCAAACAGGCCATTAGAGAAGCAGATGAATTTGGAGTTAGTGGCAAATAAATCTGAAGATCATCTGCAAAACAATGAAAAGTAATGTTGTGTTTGGCAAAGATGGAGGCAAGGGGCAAAATATAGAGAGAAAAAAGAAGCAGCAACACTAGTTTTAAAGATTGGTCACAATGAGTCAAAATCTGTTGTAGTTTATTTTGTAAAATAATAACATGAGTGGCAGCAATATTTTGTTGTTTTAAAATGTGTTTGAGTGTAAAAGTAGATTGCTTCCTGAATTATCTCAGGTCATAAAATCAGAGTTCACGTTGTTGTTTACACAGATGTCTAAAATGTTCTTTTAATTCTTCATATGCTTTAAATATTTTGTCTTTCACTTTAGCCCGTGGAAACCAGGTCAACCAAAACAAACAACCCCACTTTGGCAACAGACAAAACCAAGACACCCAGAGCCATCAGGGCCGCTCGGACAAATGAGACAACCATAGTAACTGGGACAATAGAGATAATCAAGACAATCAGAACAACTGAAACAACTAAGGCCACCAGGGCAGCTGGGACAGTAGAGACAGCCAGGTTGACTGAAGCAACTGGGTCAATAGAGACAACCACAAAAGAAGAATCACCCAGGGACACCAGGGCAACAGGAACAACTAAAACAAACACGATACCTGGGACAACAGGGACAAGTTTGGTCAAAGAGGAGAACCCATTTGTGAACTGTCCTCTGCCTGCCCGAGAGACAAAATCTCTACCTGGGCCGGATAATGTGAGTTCTGAATATTGCTTTTGCTCCAAATAGCTGTGAGTTCCTGGATGGAGAGATCATAGGTATTAATAGCAAGGTTATTATCTTTAACAAAAAAGTAGAAGTAGAAAAACGTTTTCATTAATTTAAAGAAATAAAAACGAGAGTGCAAAAAAACTAATGAACGTTCACAAAACTAACCACAAACTTAAATTGCAGAGAATGTGCTTAGTTTTTGTTTACATAATTATGAAGTCTAGTTTTGTTTGCTTCTTCTTGTCGTGCTGCATTATGCCAGTCACTTCATCTGTGTTGTACCAAAGTAGTTATCCCCAACAGAATTATTTTCCCCTGCATCTGGAGCAGCGAGTGTCCAATATGTGCTGGTCGATTTGCGAGACATAAAACACGTTGGCATTAGTTGCACCATCAGAAAAATAAAATGCTGAATGAACAGCAAAACGCTCATTAATTGCAAACTCGTGCTGCAGCCCAAACATCGTGTTTTGGCAAGACTACTGGGCTGTGGAGGATATTGAGTGGGCGCACACACACCCTCACCCCTAAATTGACCCTATAGGTTTGAGTGTATGACTGGTTGTTTGTCTCTTTGTGTCGCTGTGATGGACTGGAAACCTGTCCAGGTGTAGCCCCAACTTTCCTCTAGTGACTGCTGGAGTGAGGACACAGCAGTTCAGATGATGGATGGATGATTTTTGTATCCATTGCACCCGATGGACGGACAACTATGGCATATAAAACTGTAACTGAAACTAATAAAAACTAAACAGAAACTAAGCATTTTAAAAAAAAAACCTCAATTATCAAGCAAATGGAAAACATTAAAACTAAAATAAAAATTGAGAATCTGAAGTCAAAACTAATTAAAAATAAAAACTAATGAAAACAGCAAAACTATTAAAACCTCAATAATAGGAGGAAAATGTTGACCACCAGAGCAGACTGGTGACTGATGTGTAGTAACAATGGCTGATCAATGTGTCTTCTAGGACCACTCCTATGCACTGCCTGCCTCTATGAGCCACCTAAGAGCCAGACTCTGTGAGGCTTTGGAGAGGGTGGAGAGCCTGGAAAGAGAGAAGAGGAATGCTAAAGATCAGGAGCGGCAAACAAAAAGACTGGTGCATAGTCTTCTTGAAGATCTGAGGGAGAAGAACCTGATAAACAATGAACTGAAAAGAAAGCTTAGTTTGTACCCAGGTCAATAAAAAAACTAAACTTGGTAATGACCAGGACCGCTCCATACCAACCAGAGACTGAAGACCTGCCAGGCTGCACATTTTCAGGCTAAAATCAGTAAACGTCATCGATCCTCTCCTGTATAAATCAGCTGTGATTTCTGAACATATGTTGTTGATGGTGTCCGTCTGAATCAAGACAACCTGGTTCCTGTGGTTTGTTATGATAAACAGTTCATTTTAGGACATTCATGATTAATGTGTGTTTGATTGATAAACACTACAAACAGGAAACAGGCTCCAACAGTGCAAAGTAAACAGCAGGATGTACATTCACAGCATCAAACTTACCACCACCTATCTGGCTCCCCTTAATACCAACAAAGGATTGCTAACATTTCAGCTTTTAGCCTGGATGTGGGCAGTCAGGATGGACTTCCAAGAGTGCTCCCACTTGTCTGTTAACTTTACAATATAGATGATTAACTCATAACATTGACTTGTGTTTTTATTATATCTGTTGTCTCTTTAAATATTACCAGGAGCTGTTTTAACATAGCAATAAATCAATCTTGCTTTTTGCATTAAGTTTTTTTCTTTCAAGATAAAGGTTTTAAAAATGACAACACTTCTGAAGAAATTTTGAATAGTGTTAGTGCAGCTGCTGTCCATAATCTCAACACCAGCGTTGTAATAATCTGAACTCAGACTAAGAGTCTATCTTTAGATATACTACATGTATATGAAATGACAAGTGATTCAAGATATCAAATATTTT
>SSNS01001048.1:10984-52775 GCA_006937985.1 Aphyosemion australe
ATCAACAGCTTTTTCATTAAGAAAATCCATCTTTAAAGTCACATTCATGATGCTGCTGTCGGTAAATACAGCCAAAAGATCATCGACAACCTTTATCCTGCAAATTGAAGCACGCTGCATGGTCTGTGGATTTCCTGCATTGCTGGACGATGTTGAGGAAATCTGGCTGCTTGAATATGAGGGCAAATTCAGAAGACTGTCCAGCTAGAAGAACAAAACACACATCAAAAACAGTGTGACTAACCCCCAAATTCCACTATCTCCGCTCCGCCCCCGCTTTCCGCCGCCGCTCGCTTCCGAACTCAATTCACACTATACCCGCTCTACAACGGCTCCGCCCCGGTGCGGAAACCTGAGGTGCGCAAACAGGCATGCGCGGGAATTTTGAGATCTCGCGATACAGTCCGAGCAATAAATGCGGAAGTTAGATCCAAACAAATCATTCTGTGATTAAAATAGTTTTAACACGGTCTTCAAATGTGTAAACACGTAAAAAATGTTTTGAGACATATGTGTATACATGTAATAGTCTTTAGATAAAAATACCTGTGCATATGAAACAAAAAAACGGTTTTGTTTATAGATTTATTGTGAAATAACGGAAGTTGTGTGTGGACCCTAAGTTCAACTGATGAGGTGATGAGGAAATCTGTTCGAGCCATGATTGATGGTGTGCAGTAGGTTGGGACTATTTATTTTGAGAGATCACAATGCATTTGACTGATATGTGTCAGTGGATGTGTGTCACTAACAACCCTCAAATTTAAAAATTACAAACTACTTTTAATTTAGACAGCTACCTTATGAAAAAAACACATGATTTCACATAGGAAAAATCACATGAGAACACATGAAAACCACTTTGCCCATGTGAAATTTAACATGTGAGAACATGTTTAAAACCATGTGACAAATGTGAAATACATGTGACCATCTGTGTTATTCATGTGTATTTGGAACATTTTAATTGTAAAAATGTGTGAAAACTATGGACGTTCACATGTGAAGCACATGTGATTTAATGTAAACCACATCTGATTTTTCGAAACGAATCTGTTATTTCCCTTATAAAACATATGGGATTACTAGTGAAAAATTGGGGAAACCCATATGATTACATGTTAAAAACATGTGAAAACCAAACAAAATATTTGGAATTACATGTGAAGCTCATGTGATTATACGTAAAAAATCTGTGAACCCCTGTAACAAATACAACTCCATAAAAAGTAAGTAAAATTATTTAACAAGGAAACAAATATTATGGGTGTGTGCACACTTTGCATGGTCAGTCCTCCTGGTCTCTCACAAAAGATTCCCTGTTTATGGACAAAATCACTATTTTCTGACAATAAAAAAAATGAGGCAGCTTTACAAGAAATTCACCACACACACACACACACAGCACAAAAAAATACCACTAAGAACTACCGCATTTAGTGCTGCCACGATTAGTCGATTTGTCACGATGACATAGACAAACAAAATAGTTGACAATAAATTAAAAAATTGACATTGTTTATTTTATGAAGCATTGTTTTTTATCTTGCCCACTGAAGCACCTGCTGCTGCTTTCTGCTCAAGGCACATGCGCAGTAGTGGCCATCTGCTTTCTGCTCGAGGCACATGCGCAGTAGTGGCCATCTGGGTCAGCCGCTGCTTTCTGCTCGAGGCACATGCGAAGTAGTGGCCATCTGGGTCAGCAGCTGCTTTCTGCTCGAGGCACATGCGAAGTAGTGGCCATCTGGGTCAGCCGCTGCTTTCTGCTCGAGGCACATGCCCAATAGTGGCCATCTGGGTCAGCCGCTGCTTTCTGCTCGAGGCACATGCGCAGTAGTGGCCATCTGCTTTCTGCTCGAGGCACATGCGCAGTAGTGGCCATCTGGGTCAGCCGCTACTTTCTGCTCGAGGCACATGCGCAGTAGTGGCCATCTGCTTGAGGCAGATGCGCAGTAGTGGCCATCTGGGTCAGCCGCTGCTTTCTGCTCGAGGCACATGCGCAGTAGTGGCCATCTGGGTCAGCCGCTGCTTTCTGCTCGAGGCACATGCGCAGTAGTGGCCATCTAGGTCAGCCGCTGCTTTCTGCTCGAGGCACATGCGCAGTAGTGGCCATCTGGGTCAGCCGCTGCTTTCTGCTCGAGGCACATGCACAGTAGTGGCCATCCGGGTCAGCTGTCACGTCACGGGGGAAAAACAAGACATTATGGCGAGCCGGCAACTTAGCTCAAACGTTTGGGACTATTTTACCAAGATTAAAGAGATGCACATACAGTGCAAAATCTGTAAGGTAACTCTCTGATTGGCGATAAATTACAAATGTAAAGGAGCACAACAGTGATATGCAAACACCTTAAAAGAAAGCATGTCGTGGTGGAGGACGAAGAGCCACTGTAAGCTAATTACCTCTCGTTAGCTGCTAACATCAAAAGGGAGTTACTTGTATAGCTGTTGCAACAACAGTAGTGATGGTGGTTTCATTACCCTTGAGCACAAGCATGTCACATATTTGCTCTAATGTTACAAACGCAATGATTTATTGTATATCGCTACATTAGTGTCAAAAAAAAAGCACTCCTCTTCAATGGGCGCATTTATTACCAAGCCAGCAATATGCACACCTAGGCAAGCAAAGGTCCTGACCAAGGCAAGTTTGAACATGCTGGTGACAGACATGAGACCCCTGTTGTTTGATAAGTTATCATCTTGTCTTTATTTTTAGATGGCACATAACAAATCACACTTCAAATTAGAAGCTAATGATGCGAGGAAACTTTAAATTAAGACCTTGATTTCTGTTTTGAATTAAAAATGTATACACATTATTTAAGAGGTTCGTAGGATTAGACAAGGCCAGTGAAGGAAGTGAAGAAGAATATATACCAGATACCAGTGGAGAAAGCAGACAGCGAGGCCAGCCTGAAAATATCTCAGGAAATAAAGAATGCCTACTACTCAAAAAAAAAAACAAGTTTGGCTGTTGGGTCCAAAATAAGTCCAGTCAGATTAGAGGTTTGGAAGACTATGATTCCAGCTACACTATAAGTGTCCTGAACTGCTGCAGGCTGAGGTGAGGATCCAAATGCAGGTGAGAAATGAGCATGCAGGAGTTTCTGAGGTTTAATAAAGGAACTGAACTGATACACGACACAGACACAAAATAAGAAATGAACCAACAGTGAGCAGAAAACAGACAGGGCTTAAATACAAGAGGATATGGGGAGCTGGGTGATTAGGAGAACGAGAGGCAGGTGGGACCAATTAACAGGAACTGAAGCAGGGGAGACGAGACACTGGTGAGCAGGGAGCTGGAGGACAGGAGGGCAGAGCCTGACAATAAGTGAATATGAAAAGGCAGACCTGAAGGATGAATCTGGTTATCTTGCTCCTGTTTCAGAAAGGAGGAGTTACAGAAGTAGTGCTCAAAACAAGCATGTGTTGCAGTCAGGGTGAGTCTGATCAGAATGGAAGCTCTGAAAGCCATGATTCCAGAGCCACTACAAGTGAGGAATAAAGGGCACTTCTGGAAGAAGAACCTCTTTTTTTTATTCCTGTTGCAAAGAAAGAAGATAGTTCCAGGAGGTATAACAAGAAACACCATTGCATGTATTGTTGTGTATTTGTTCAAAAAATGTCAAGACATCTACTATGTAAACACAAAGATAAAGTGGAAGTAGCAAAAGTCAATAGTTTGCCAAAGAACTCCAAACAAGGACAGATTCAGTTTGATTATATATGGGATAAAGGGAATTTTGAGCATAACTCAGAAGTCTTGGGAAAAAAAAACAGAGCAAACTCATTCCATGGAAGCAACCAAATGAGCAAACGGAAGGACAAATATTTAAACACTGTCTGTATTGCTGTGGACTATTCAAAAGAAAGCAAATGTGGCAGCACTTCCAGTCATGCAAATTTAAGCCTCAAGAGGGGGGTAAGGCAAAAGTTCCAGCATTGTGTGCATTTCTGGAGGTGGTTCCACTGGGGTTCAGTGATGCATACTGGAGGTTCTTGAGTGATCTTATTAAAGACAAGATTACACTTGCAATCAAGCAGCACCAGTACATCCGCCAAAAGCTGAGAGAGCTTTTGCATACTACTACTCGAAACCAAAGCTGTTGCCCCTGTGAACAGTGTTAAAAATTTGATCAAGCCTCAAAAGTACAGTCAGATAGTGTCTGCTACAAAACGCCTTGTTGGATTTGATGATGAAAGTGGCAGGTACCAAAAACCAATCCTGGCTAGAAAAATTAGTCACAACATTCTTTAAAGTCCCACTAGTTGTCACACACACTGATGTGTGTGAAATTTGTTCTCTGTTAGGGTTTTATAAATATATATCTTTTAGTAATCACATAATATGACTCGTTGTAGAAGAAGGCTGTTTTCTTGGAATGTTGGAGGGCCAACACACAGGATGTAAAAGCAGTAAAGGCCTACTTTCTGGTTATAAATCTCACTGATTGTGCACAACCCCCATGAGTTGCAGGCTGAAGGCTACGATGGCATGCTTGCCTGTGTTTACCCTTGTGATCCACACATACCCCCACTCATAGACGTTATAATTGATAGACCCCCTATTGGCCGCTCGGGCGCAGGAAATGCGGCCGCCATCTTAGGTCGGTCGGGCTTCCGGCAGACACGAACCATAACAATAGCAGTAAACAGGATGCCTGAGCTCTGTGCGGTTTATTCTTGCTCTAATCGGCGGACTATTGAGACATGGCTCGGGGGATAACTTTCACAAGTAAGTTCGACCTTTTTTGTTGTTTGTATTTTGTAAATATAACTTTGTTGTACTATATTTGTGTCCACCAGCAGCACCTCCTAGTTAGCTAACGTTAGCTACATGTTTACTGCTGGTGCTCCCCTGACAATGAAGGCTAAATGAGACTATTAATCATTTATTACTGACTTAAGTTACAGCTGACACAAGAATGCTGCTGTAGAAATCAAACAAATCTTCCTGGTATCAGATATAGCTCATGTCTCAGACCCTCCCCTCTGACTGGAGAATAGTTAGCTAACATGCTGGAGAGTTTTGCTGTGCAGAACTTTTTTCTGGTTTTACCCTTTGAGGAGTTTTAGTTCATCATCAATAGAAATGCAGATTTTATGTTAAAGAAAGGTTCTAAGAAATCGTAAAGAAGAAGTAAACAGAATAGTAGTAATAGCACAAGATGAATTAAGAAAATAGCATTGACCTCCTGTACAATATTGGTAGACACTAATCTGCAAATTGCATGTTTTTGTTTTCTAGGTTTTCCCACAAAAGATGTGAGGAAGAAGTGTGAGGCTTCCTGCAGCTGATTTATTATGATTAGAACTGGACTGTGTCAGATGGAGTTTGTTTCATCTTCAGCTTCCTGGTTCTCCTTCAAACAGTAAGTGTATCATAAGGCCATCAGCATTCATAAATGTACATATCCTTTTATCAATCACAAGGCAGAGTGTAATAATTATCCCCCCACATACCTTGTCTTGATAATATTTGTCAAAAATTAATTTATTTTAATAAACGTCCTAAGAATCATGTCTAGGTGCCCCAGAGTTTTCACAGCACCAGAGGCCCCCTGATGTAAACTGAGAACCACAGGTGTGTACTATAAACAGTATATTATTGTCAAACATTATGCTTGTTTGTTTTAACCAGAAAAGTGCAGAACTACATCCAGAAGAGCCAAAGAGAGCCTGTCTGTGACCTCCCAGAGACTAACCTCAGCCTGATGATGTGAGTATTTAAACATCATAACACTAACCCTAACCTAAACCAAAAGCGTATTCACACTATACCTCAAAACCATGTTTTAGGGTATTTTGTCATTGTGATGCCCAGCCAAATGTCCCCACAATGTAGAAATATCCACACGCTACATGCTTAAAATTTGTTCACTTCAGCATATAAAAACAAGTACCTCAGAGAGACTCTATTTTTGCCCCTCCCACTCCACACACAATACAAAGCAAATCTTAATGTTGTCCAATTTTTGAAAATTACTGATGCAAATATATTAAATATGTTTCTATTCCTTTACAGGAGGCTGTGATTGGTGGATGATGAGGCTGGGCTGGGCCAGAAAAACCAAACTAAACACAAATGTGTAGCTGTCATGCTGGATGCCACGGCTGTCAGACTTGATCTCATTGGTTAAGTCTGTGGTTCTGAAGAGAAGGCTGCACCATGTGGCCAAACTCACCTCTCTTGAACTGCAGAAGGGGAGCTCCAGATAAAAGTTCTACAAAGCAGTCCTCTTCCAGGGGTTTTAGCTCATGTAAAGCTTTCAATTCCTATTTTAAAACATTCTCAACACAAGTAACAGATAAATTAAGACAAAAAAAATAAAATTAACTCCATTAAGCAGTTATTTCTTTTTTTCTCTCTCTTTCTCCCCGTGTGCTGTTTGGCTGTAAAGTAATCAGAATTGATGTCTGAGTATTGAAAACACGCCTTAAAGTTTTATTCTCACAGGTGGAACTTTATAGATTCAGCTACACACAAAAATACAACAGAACCAGAATATCACTAAGCAGTCAGTTCTGACAGATGGTTTGTCGATTTCTTGTCATTCAGACTTTGTTTTAGTTGTTGTCTCTCTCACCCTCTCTTTGAGTTATATTGGTACTATATGTATATGAAACACTCATTTATTTAAATTGTTATCTATAAGAATTATATTGTATATATTAATTGTTTATTAAAATGGCTGAGTAGTACTTTCTGCTTCTCTTTCATATATTAAGTGTGTTTTTTATAAATACCTACCACAGATCTCACACTTGGTATATAGTCCTTTTTGAATTATTTTGATTCTCATTGTTTGACTGATTTTTATGTGTTTGATCCTTTTTTCTATAGGTTTTGTCACTAGGCAGTGGATAAGAATCCCATATGTACCCACAGCAAACCCATTATGATTAAAAACGCTCAAACATGTGTCCTGTATCAGAGCTACATGTGTGAAGTTTACAGAGAAAAAAACCGCATCAAAATCGGTTCAGTATTCAAGGAGTTATGGTTGATTTAACATGCTGACACTTCAATGTCTCTGCAAAGGGAGGGGGGGCGCGACCGATCCAAGATGGCGGCGCCACAGCTCGTCAGCGCCCATAGGCAATAGCGGCCACGAGGGGTCTATCAATGTCTATGCCCCCACTCACAAGTATTAACACTCTACCTCTAACCAGATGGTTCCTGAATGCTGATAAGATCTCTTTGTCTTAACAAACCCCCCTGGCAAACTAGCTTTGCATACCTTGTAACCCCACCCAAGACTTCAATAAAAGAGGCACTTTTCAGAGGAGGAGTCAGAGTGAGCTCAGAGGAAGTTTGAAACACTTCTGTTCTCCTCTCCTTTGCAAAGTTCTCATAAAAACTATTACTTGTTCTGTGTGATTATTTAAGTTGGTATTTATGTATAAAATAGACCCAACATTCTCCACATTTGACCCATCCACTGGGGGAGCGGTGAGCTGCAGACACAGCCGCGCTCGGGAAAATTTTGGCATGTTTATTAAGACTGAAGGACTAAAGATGATGGAGAAAGAAACTGTCCAAGATGCAGAGGAATTTATTCAACTGTATCAAGAAAGTTGGAGATACGACATTGCTAGTCAAGCGTTGACCCAAATTGAACAGAAGTGGAATTCTCCTCTGCTTCTACCATTTACACTTGATGTCCAGATCCTTCACAACCATCTGTTAGACAAACAGCAGCAACATATAAATCCATTGAAAGAAGAGCCTTCACACTCAACCTGGAAAGGTCTAGCCAAAGTGACTCTCACACAATCATTCTTTTCAACTGCCGGTGAGCTGGTGAGGTTTCCAGGATGCCGTTGTCTGTTTACTTGTCAAAGGATGCCTCAGAAATGCATGAGGATGTTAACTTGGCGCTCACAGCACTTGAACAAAAGCTTTGCAGCTACTTTGTCAGGATAACCATTGTGGGAAAGAGATGAAGGAAAGTCTCTGTCCTACTAAGCCCACTTATGAAAGAATCACTTGATGCCCTTACTGAAAAGCGTGAAGAATGTGGAGTTATGAAAGAAAGCCACTACCTGTTTGCATTACCACACTCTATCCATTACCTGAGAGGTTCAGACTGTATACAGCAGTTTTTCAGTGACATAAAAAACCCTGCCGCACTTACCTCAACCAAGCTCAGGAAGCATGTCAACTGTTGTCAACCTTGTCAACTGTTTTGAATCTCAAGACCACAGAACTTGACCAGTTAGCCTATTTCCTTGGGTACCAACATTGCAGTCTACAGAAAGCACTACCGCCTTCCAGAGGGTACCCTACAGTTGGTGAAAGTAAGCAAAGTTGTCCTAGCCTTGGAACAAGGACGCCTAGGAGAATATAAAGGGAAGAACCTGGATGAAACATTTAATAGTTTCTATTTTAAGGAAAATAAACCCACTAACCTTATTGAAGATATTTATAAAATTGTGATTTATGTAAGAGGGCATATTTTGTTCCCAAATTTTCTTGTATTGGTTCTGCAGTTCTTAGTCATTAACCATAGACTTTGAAACTTTTTATTACCATTTCAGAAACTGTTGATATAGATGGGATTTCACAAGAGTTATCTCAGTAGTTCTTATTACACTAGATGGTGTGCAACCCTGGTCCGGAGGGCCCCTATCTAGCAAGTTTTAGTTGTTTTCCTGTTCCAACACACACAATTCAATGGTTGAATCAGCTATCCAGCAGGGCTGTAAGTTCTGCAGAAGCCTGTTAATCACTGTCTGGAATGAACATTATGGATAGGAGAAACTCTCATTTTAGATAGCTCTAATTCAGTTATTACTAGTAAAAACTTTTATTTCAGATAGGTAAATTTAAAACTCTATACCTGCTGTCTGTAAATTTATTTTGGATATCCAAACCTACATTTATACTAGTACAATTTTAATTTTTTAGATAGGCAGAACTACAATCTTCCCAGGAACAAATAATTTCTTACTATCTGTTTGATATTGTTGATGTCCTTTATTTCATTCCTCCTATCCACATTGCTGTTTTAGAGAGCCTGAAATTGTCAACAAGTTTCTCCTAGTAAGAATTCAGTGTCTCCTATCCACACTGTTCAGTCTTACTAGGAAGATTGTAATTGTGGATAGGAGGCGCTATAAACCCAATACACATGAACAGGAAATGTGACGTCATTTGTCCTAGGAGGAATTACATTTCAGATATCCACAACGTTCATTCTTATTAGGAAGAATTGAATTATGGATGTTTGGAGTACATATCCAAGCCATGTATTAAATGTTAAAACGGCACCTAAACCTTTACTGTTTTTCCTCCTAGTACAATTGTTATTGATATCTTACAATGTTACTAGTAAAATACCATTCTGACTAGATGGCATTCTTACTAGCAAGAATTTCATTTTCACCATCAAGAATGCTATTTTGACTAGATATATAAAATATAATTCCAGATAGTATGTGAGCATATTTCATGTTAAAATGGCCACCCAATAACATCTCACCAGATATCCTAAAAATCTTTTTAGATATCTGAAAATACATTGTTGCTAATTACTGATATCTCAAAGTGTTTTTAACTAGTTCAAATATAAATTAAGGATATCCAAAATATAATTGTTACTAGTATAAATGTAGGTTTGGATATCCAAAATAAAATTACAGACAGCAAGAATAGAGTTTTAATTTTACCTATCTGAAATAAGAGTTTTTAACAGTACCAGCTGAATTAGAGCTATCTAAAACGAGTGTTTCTCCTAGGAAGAATTCAGTTTCTCCTATGCACAATTTTCATTCTTACTAGGAAGAATGTAATTGTGGATAGGAGGCGCTATAAACCCAATACACATGAATGAGAAACGTGACATCATTTGTCCTAGGAGGAATTACATTTCAGATATCCACAATGTTCATTCTTACGAGGAAGAATGTAATTGTGGATAGGAGGCGCTATAAGCCCAATACACATGAATGGGAAATGTGACGTCATTTGTCCTAGGAAGAATTACATTTCAGATATCGGAAATGTTCATTGTGGATAGTGAGAATGTTATTATGGATATCTGGAATGTTAATTTCTATTAGGAACAATATAATTATAGATATCTGGAATACATATCCAGTCTGCTTAATAAATGTTAAAACGGCTTGCCATAAGCGTCGCCTCGTTAGCCATGTCACTCACAGCTGAAGCTCCGCCCTCTCAGTCCGCCAGGCGACGCCGCCTCATGGCGCATTTTTCAAAATGAAAATGTGGGTGGAGTAAGACTCTGGGAGACCCTGGGACTGACGTTACTTGCCCTTTAACTGATCCCTGCTCTCTTCCTTTTCTTTGTCTGCTCCTCTCTGCATCTCTCTCCATCTTTCTTTTGTTCAAATAGAAGAACAAATAATTTTTTATTCAGCGCCTCTCAGATAAAAATCATGAGGCACTTAACTCATTCACTGCCATTGACGATTGTAGTCGTCATTTCCATTTTTTTCAGGGCGGGCGTCGGAGCGAGCCCCCGCACCGTGGGAACAAACATCACGTGTCTAAAGCGGATCTTCATCCGTGTATGTCACACATCACGTGATCAGGAAGCGGAAAATCAATGGATTACGAGTTTGTTTTGGGCCGCTGCTGTGAAAAAAATGATGCGCCGAACCGGAAATGCTTCTGGAGTGGCGGTTGGGCATCAGATTGTGAAAGAACGGATAACGCTAGAAATACGGTGATTCTTCCTGATGTAAGAAGTGAGTCTACTCTTTCTTTTGGTAGTTTTGGCATTTATATGATCATAGAGCACAATGTTCTGTGACAACAGTAAAAACGCTCAAAAACGCTGGCAGTCAGGGGCTTTCTGATCAGAAAACGGCTGGCAGTTAATGAGTTAATATCAGGCAGTTCTCCTTTTAGGGTTTGGATTTTCTACCCGGCGTTGGTATTCTCTAGGTACTCTGGGTTCCCTCCCAACCTTAAACATAAATCTCAGGTTGTGTTAGTTTCTGCTGAGTTTGTGATGAACAGGTTGTACAGGTACCTCTCAGCTGTTGCTTTTGTGATAAACTCAGTGAGGGTGTTTGTACAGTAATCTGTGCTGCAGTTGCTTGTCCAAGGTGATTCTAATGGACAATGACAAAATTTACATCATTACCTGCATGCATGACTGAACAAGTATGTTTCCATCCTTAGTGTTGAGTGTTTTGATGAGAGAGGTGACGAGTCAGACTCTTCCACAGGAAGACAAATTATGCCGAGGCAAAGAGCAAAGAAATACTGTTGTTATCGATAATATAATCGTTTTCTACATCATTAGTGTTCACATGGAATAAACAACATGATTCTATTTAATGAAAAGCCATTTTATATGATTAATTTAATGACACAGACTATGCTTAGTGAACTGCATCGAGGTCATGGTAGCTATAAACCAAGAGAAGATCAATGGACTCCACAGCTAAGCCTTCACACTGTTATCTATTAGAGTTAATTGGGCAGAATGAAAATGGTGTAATTGCTGTAAATGCAAAAAAGATTAGATTAGACATACCAAGGGGACAGAAGTGAGCTCTGAAACATTATTACAGTATTTACACAGTCTATAATGTTTATGAATGAAGGACTTGCAGCACTGAGCTCATATGATCAGTAATCTGGTTGTAGTTCATTTTAGACCACAAAAGTCAATAAATATGAAAGCAGCACATTTGTTTTGTTTTTGAAAAGCATTTTAACCTCTTTTCAATATCTATTTTCCTGGTTCTTGCCCTCGGCTCTCTAGGCTCTGTGAGCCTGTCCCAATACTCACACTGCACCCTATGGTCCTCTGTGAAGTGCACTTGGAGGAAGTGTGCAGTAAGGCTTCGAGTGCGTACACAAATTGGGAAAGTGAGCAGTGCGTCATTGACTGCGACTCACACCGGGACACTGGTTGCTGTTTGTGCTACCTTTTCTATCTTTATTAAATACTTTCAAACAATTAGGTCTTGTTAGTGTAACCGGGGGCAAGACTAGGGACCCCTTAGTCAATCACAAATGGAAATGGAATAGATCACACCTCCCAGGGCAGGCGCCTTTACAACTCGGTAGATGACAGGACGCCAAGCATCTTGCATCTTGTTGCGCCCCAACCCTCTGTCCCGGAGGTAGACTCTCTGGCCTTCCATCAATGGCTCACACAGGGCTCCATCGTCATGTCTCTCCTTCCTCTGCTTTGCAGCACCCTTAATGCGACTACGAGCAGCATCTCTGATACGCCTCTGATACTCCCTGGTGGACTGGTGAGGGGTGGCATTATAGCTAAACACCAGTTGTGGGAGGTGAATGGGCCAATCCCGCTTCTCTTCTGGAGAGAGTGTCCGAAGCAAATTGTGTAGGGTTTGATTAAACCTCTCACACTGGTCATTACCCTGTGGATGGTAGGGGTTGGTGGGGCTCCTCTGGACCCCATACAATGCACACAGCTGCTGGACCAAAGCACTCTCAAAATTTCTGCCTTGATCCGAGTGTATTTGTGCAGGTACGCCGAACCGATAGAACCACTCTTTAACCAGAGTCTTTGCCACAGTGTCCGCCTTCTGGTCTTGGGTAGGTACAGCCTGTGTAAACTTGGAGAACACATCAGTCATAATCAGCACCATCTCTCTCCCATCCCGGGCTGGTTACAGCAGTGTAAAATCAATGGCAAGCAGCTGGTTAGGCCTGGATGCGAGCAGATGGCCAAGAGGAGCACAAATTCTTGGGTGGGTATCCTTAGCAACCACACAGCGCTCACAGTTATAGCACCAGTCCTTAATATCCCGGTCCATTCCAGGTCGCACCAACTCTGTAGTCCGCTAAGTTCCCAAATGGCCATGGTTCTGGTGCAGTTCCTGCAATACCTCTGCCTGCAGGCACTCCAGCAATAACAACTGGCCTCCTCTCCTCAATCTGGCCGCAGCATGCGGCGGTATAGCATTCTCTCCTGCTGCACAAGGCGGTCCCACTGCTTCACCAACCCCCTCGCTCGGAGGCTCAACAACTCCTTTTCAACACGACCAGGCACCCTCTGCTGGCTCCAGAAGGGCAGGAAGGCACTGATGGAAGGGTCAGACCCCTGTAGCCTTCTCAGGTCATCTAAACTTCGGGATGGAAAAGCAGTGATGGCGGACTGAGTGCCATCACTGCTTTTCGGGGTGCCTGACTGGCAGTCTCCACAATGGACACAGGCACTTGGCTGCCTGGTAGGTAGCATTCCAGCTCAGACCCATCATCGCCGATCGAGCAGCGTCGCCTAGAGAGGGCATCTGCATTCTGATTGGACTGCCCTGGCCGATACTTTACACTGAAGTCAAATGTGGAAAGCTCTGCGACCCCAACGCTGCTCTGTGACTCCGAGCTTTGCAGTCTCTAGATGGCACAGTGGATTGTTGTCTGTCCAAACAACACAGAGGTGGCCCCACAGATAATCCTTGAATTTGTCGGTCATGGCCCACTTCATTGCTGCCATCTCCAGCTTCATGGAGCTGTTGTTTCTCTCTGCAGGATTCATACTGCGGCTACCGTAGGCCACAGGTCTCACTTTGCAGCAAAAGCTAGAGTGGGTGCACTTACGATGCGGCATAACAACCCCCTCTCAAACCAACTCGCTGGTCTGCACACCTTTTCATAATCAGCTAATCAAGGAGTGGCTGAGCATGAGAGCTGCAATGCATTCATGAACAGCCCCTGCGGTTGGAATTCCAAAGCACCATCTAAAGCTAAACGTAACAATATGAACTTAGTCACCTGGTTACATTAGTAAAGGACAAGTCAAACAAATATTCCAAGCATCTCAAATAGAGAGGATTCAGACTACTACCAGAATACAAATATAAGAGCTAATCAACACAAATAAAATAAATAACTAAAAGTAAACTATCAATAAATCAAACGTTTTTTTTTCTTTCCAACATTTTAACAGATTAATGGAAACTTGTTAAATAATTTTTAAATGCTAAAAAAAATTAGAGGAACTTAAAAAAAATTACATTTGCACATTGGAAACTTTCCCCATTATCAAAAAAATGTTGGCCAAGAACTCCACTTCCTTGTTTTTGAAAATAATGCCACATTTAACCATATTATAATCAATTACAGATACAACATCTAGAAGTCAAGACAGACAGTAGCCAAAGCAAAATGATTTTGCTCTGCAACATTCCATTGGAGCCTCAGCAGGCCCGAACAGTCTTGTGCCTTGCCAATCACAGTTCTCCATTGGTTTGGTGGGCAGGAAGATAATACAGAGAACAGCTTTGGTATCAACTTTGGACTATTTAGACATGGGCTTTTCTTTGAGCAGATAGAGGTACTTAAGTTCTTTATTTAGAAAAAGGATGTATTTACGTCTTCTTCAACAGTGTGGGGTGGACTGCCACGTTGACTGACATCTGTAGCGGTGAGTATGTTACGTTGTTGTCCAATAGCATGCGGAGACCCTTTGATAGACGGCCGTAGATTCCGCCCCACAATCAAGCTCTGTCTAAGGGTCATGGCTAGACTATATATTCACATATATAAGATGGCTTGCCAGGCTAGGTACAAAATTTGTTGAAGACAACCACTCATTAACCATTTTCCAAAATAATCTAACACAACAACTGTAGAAAAGATGTTTAATCAGCCTCATTCAACCCATCTGAGCCACACCTGACTGTCTCCCAGTTACACCTGTGCACTGCACATCTAAGGTTCCCTTCAAGAGCAAGTAACACCTAAATTAGCTTTTTTTTGCTGATAACCTGTGTCTAATAGTGCTGTAAACATGTGAAATCATTTAATTACAGATATGTTATTTCTTATCTATGTAGATTATGTTAGTATATGTGACCGTCAAGAGCGCAAGCAGTGGGGGTGAGGGGGGTGCTGTCAATCACTGCTTCAGTGCTGCTCTCTTGGGCTGCCAGGCGATGCCTCCTTCAGGCACATTTTTTTAACAGGAAGTGTGTGTGAAATAAGTCTCCACCCATGGTGTGACTCACTCTTTCAATCTTTGTTTCAGTGCCCGTTTGTTCGCTCAGTTTCATCAATCACCTCTCAAACCTCTGCTAAAGGATGCCTTACTCCTCCCAACTTTACTAATAATCATGTAGAGCACTTTGTGTTTGTAAGATAACCAATTTCTTTTAAAATGAACCTTTTTTTCTTCCAAATTGTCTCAGAATGGCAATTTGCATCCATCATTCCTGAATCAGAGTGTGTGTGAAACTAGTAAAGACTGGTCTAAAAGGAAAATTAAATACAGTAAACACTTTGGACTTTTACCTAATTGCAAAGTTTCATGGTTGACATTTCACTCTGCGATAACTGAACTTTTACTGTAGTACACTTTCAAACTTTGAAACAAATTAGTTTGGCCTTTAAAGATGATTTAATGTGGTGATTTGTTTTATCCTGTCTGCACACACAGAACAGTTGTCTGTATTACATTAGGTGGAAATGACATATCTGTTTGTAATAAGGGGTTCATTAAAACACCAAGATTAGAAATGAGAAAGGTTCACCAAGTTTTTCAAAGATGTGAGATTTTTTAAAAGGAGACGAGTTTTGAAATTCTGGAGAAAAAAAATCAAGCGTGTGGACTGATTGACAATATGCATCAAGGAAAAAAATGGGATTTTGTTTTCTGGTTTCCATAAAAGTTGAGATTTAGGCCTAAATTTGTGCCTGACCCTGAATTCACACTGGAGGCATCAGCGGTGCGGAACGGCAGCGGGACGGTTTACTCACATGCTGGGGAGCGTCTCAGACATGGTGCGGCTTCTTCGCCATCCTCCTCGTTGAACTCACAAAATCACAAACTTGGTCAAGACATTTTTTTTATTCTTTATTTCAGTCATAAAGAAAATAAAAACAAAATGAAAAACCTACAGTATTTACAAACAATACCAAAAAAATGAATGAAAAGGAGCAGGGAGAAGAAAATTCTTATATTTTCTGCCCCTTTTTACAATACAAAACAAAAGAAAAAATGTCATATTACTGCTCATTCAGCTCTCCAATCACTTCGCAGACACCATCCTAAATTACTTTAGCATAATTCCTTAATACCATTAACTTAATACATTTTTTAAATCCATTTAGTGATTTAGATTCTTCTTTTTATCCTTTATTGTCCAGGTTATTCCATAATTTAACCCCAAGCACAGAAAAACAAAAAATCTTCTTTTTAGTCCTAAACCTTGGCACCTCAAAAACACATGTTCCTCTCTCTTATAACTACTGAAGGGAAATATATTTTTTGCCTGATCATGCATTTAACCGTAGAACTTAGAATCTAGTTAATCTGATGTGTTTATCACATTTTTCCAGTTTTGATACACGTATGATTCATGTACTCTTTTATTGATCCTCATTTAACCATGATTTATGCATGTGTATAAAAAGATTTAAGTTGCAGCTAAAAGCAAGAAGGTTCTCTTCTCATGTGAAGGTCTGCTCTGGTGCCATAAAAACTGGGTGAAAGGGGGAGGTTAGGATATGCTGACCTGAGGATAGATAACACCAGGAGGAGATTCAGACCCCAAGGCCCAGTTCTGGAGCCAGATACTAAAAAAATGCTGTTTGCTAGGGAAAAGAGAGTTATGACCTTGATCTGGTGCCAGGCATCAACAGGTTCAGAGCAGAAGAGATATAAGCTGTAGACATGCTGTGAAGAGTCAGATGCAGCACTATACCTGGGAGGTGGACGGAAATCTCCCCGAATGTACATCGGGTTACAATAAAGAGAGTGAAATAAAGAGTGTGAAGTTGATTGCAACTAGGCGGTCTATGGCTCGTTTCTTGGTTTGGTCAGAAGAAGCACCAGTCGGGGCCGAGAAGAGTGACGTCAGACGAACTTCATGGCACATCGTATCCTTTGAGCAAAAATACATCAGCAAAATCTTTTTTCCCACGACACTACCAACTGTATTTTTAAACATTTTCTGAATATTGGCAGGTAAAATATTCCTATTAGCTTTATACATAAATAGTAGTATTTTTAAGTTGGAGAAGAGTAGATTCCTATTCTTTAAGGTCCAATGATCAGCTGTTGCTCTCTGCTCCATTTGCCCGTACAGAGCTTGGGAAGAAAGCCTTTGCCTATTCAGCTCCTTCTGATTGGAACCTGCTGCAGAAAGACTGGAAACTGACTGAACTAGTTTCCTTAAATGAATTCAAAAGCAGGCTGAAAGCATCAGATACCATATCAGTAATTTGTAATTGTTTTTAATGACCTATGATATATTATCACTGTTTTTATGTAGTAACTGTGTGAAATTTTGCTGCCTCTTGGCCAGGACACCCTTGTAAAAGAGGTTTTTAATCTCAATGGGTTTTTTATCTCCTGGTTAAATAAAGGTTAAATAAAATAAAATGAAAAGTTCACCAAATCATGAAATTTCAGTACACTATATTTGATAAATAAAGGGTTACACGGATCGCTATAGCGAGTTTTACTGAAAATAAACAACGGTTGAATATAGGTTTTATATGTTGATCCCCAGACTTCTACACAATAGGCCAAATAATTCCATTACTGGAAGACAAGATGACGGTTCTCTACAAGGACTCCACTCTCATCTTTAACTTTGAAAACCCATTCAAAAGATTCAATTCGTTAGTGAACGTCACGTCACTAGTTTTTAGAACTTTATGTCACAGCTCAGGTTTTCCACTCTGCTTCACACCCACCCACATGCATGCACTGAAGCCACTTTTTCCCTGCTCACACATAAATATGGAACATTCAATCACACATGGACTCAGTCACATCTCAAGGTTGCATTTTAACAGATGGTGCAGAGCTTCTGTCACGGACACTCAGGAACAAACATGAGACGAACCTGACAGCCTCTGAATGTTTCACACAGATCATTCAGCCTAGTGATCATTCAGTTTTCGCATACAGAATTACAAAATTGTAAATAAACATGAGTCTAAGTTAATGTATAATATTGTAACTGAATACACAAAATTATGCTTTTTTAAAAGAGGTGGCGTTTTTCTGGCCAGATATATAGACAACTTGTAAAAAACCTTTTAGAACTAATATATATATATATATATATATATATATATATATATATATATATATATATATATATATATATATATATATATATATATATATATATATATAATCATGTAAAAAAATGTATTTACATCCTGGCTGATTATAACCAATGACACACCTTATAACCAGAATTACAACAGCAGGATTTTGAACTGTTTTTTTTTAACCAGTTTTCAATCCATGTTTTTAAAAACCTGACTCTTGAAGCTGCTTTAGTTTTTGGACCCCTTTTAGAATATGTACTTATAATTCAGGTCTACATGACTGCTGGGATACACCCAACAATTCTGAACAGGACGAGGCAGGAACAGATCATCTGTGTGGGGATCTAACCACGGCCTAATGAGGTGGGGAAAATACCCAAACTAAATATTAAATACATTTTAAACCTTGTAGTTGTGAGCATTTTCTAAAGTAGAATTCTTTTTAAAAGCTTCAGATGACCAGGCTCTTATTCCTTGTCACCCTGCAGTCTAGGTGATGTAAATAGTGTCTCTGCACCTCATCAGCTTTTCTGGATGAATGCACAGCTGGTAGCTGTGTTGTCATGGAAACAATACAGAGCATGTCACCTGCTCTGTCCTTGGTAAACCTAGGAACTGTAGTTTACATCTGTGTGTTTGGTCAGCTGCCTCAGGGAGAAAATCATAAGCTAAACACTCACCAACAGGTCAAACATGCAAAGACCATGGATTTTAGCCCAACAAGCTTCCCCAAAAAGCTTTTAGACTTAGCTGTGCAAGTGCAAATTTGTAATCTTAAAAACAGCTCAGATTAGGAGTGCTTACACTCATTGCATCATTGTTTAAGGATTTCTGAATATGCTCTGAGCAATCAAAAAATAAATGTGGAATGAAGAAGCATTTACTTAATAGATAAAAATGTGTTTTGAGCTTATTGAGCTCTATTGAGCATTCAGGTTTCGTAACAATGGGGTGGGGGTGGATTGCAGCGCATTTGCGCATTTGCAATCCCCACAAGCAAAAATTGAAAGCATTTAAATCAAATAAGTGACTCTGTGTGGCAGCGTCAAAGACCCAAACTTCTGTTGTCCTGTTAATTATGGTGTCTTGCATGTTTCTACAGCACAAAACTCCTCCTATTCCACTACATCATTTTCAACTACATTATTGTAAAAAGTGGTAAAACAATGTGGGGTTACTGTTTTTTACAACATTCAGACTGTGATTTATATTTTTCAGGTGTTTTCCATATGATATTTTGCTGGATGGTGGCAGAGGAAAGTGCCCGCCCCGTAGGTTCAAGCTGTCGCAGTCTTTGTGTCCTTGGGCAAGACACTTGGTGCATTTACATGTGCATCTAAGTCGATCTACAGCAATAAACTGGGAGCCTTTATCCTAGTTTACATGTACTTTAGAAAACCAAACTCTGAAATAAAGTGCATTCCAATTTGCTACGGTAGGTGGCGACATGCGCCCTTTTGTGTCGGTATTCTTCCGGTTAGCCTATAGCAGCAGTGTTGTTTTTGGCAGGCATCTTAGTTTTAGTCTTAGTCATCGTGACGAAAATGCATTTTAGTCTTAGTCAGTTTTAGTCGACTAAAACTCAAAAGTGTTTAGTCAGTTTTAGTCGACTAAAACTCAAAAAGGTTTTAGTCAGTTTAATGCTGGGCTTACACCTACAGACTTTAAAATGATTTTGAAAAGACTCCAAAAGATTATCAGCTCACATCTAAAGACAGTTTTTAGTCCTAGACTAGTCTCAGACTAATCGCTGAATCTTGTAGGAACACTATTTACACAACTACAACTAGATTACTTTAGCATTTTATTCCCGCTAATGCTCTGCAGAAGTTTGAAATGGAGGAGAAGCAGCAGCTTATAGCTACTAGCTTTTTCCACTGCAGTCGTTTGTAGCGAAAAGAAACAGAAGAGAAAGCGTCAGAGAATATGGGCACTTCTTTCCGTCCACCCCCCCCGTCCCCCGTCATGGTATGAATGGCAGTGTGCGCCAAAAAGACACGGCTGCTCTGCCCACAGCTCGACCAAGCGCTCCTCTCTCTCCACGGTCCACTTTCGCCTGCTTGGAGCTCTTATTTCAACGTCTGTAGACACGTTTGTGTTGTTATGACTGACGGAGCTTCCTGGTTCCGCTGTGAGAACGTATTTTATTGGTTGTTGATTGTTGTACGTCACTACGACTAGAGACAATATCTAGCATGCTGGAAGTGAAAGACTAGAGAAAGACTGGCATAAATCGGGTCGCCGACAGCAGATTATCACATTACATTTAACGATCGAGACGACGGGAGCGCGCAGAGACTCCAATACGATTTCTAAAGTCTGAGACCGTGAAAATCCTTAGGTGTAAGCCCAGCATTAGTCGGCTAAAATTCTAAATGTTTTAGTCGACAAAGATTTTTGGTTTTAGGTTTACAAAAAATTAAACAGAGTATTAGTCTTTAACAAATGATTTTATACGTGAGACGTACTCTGAGCTACTGGAGTGAGTTTCATACCAACATCATTTATTTTAGAGCTAAAGGAGATAAGACATAATCTTAGCTGCCCCAGATTTTGTTCACAGGGTATCCGTGGAGTCTTGAAAAGTCTTGAAATTGATTTAAGGAAAATTAAGACCCTTGAAAAGTCTTAAAAAGTCTTAAATTGATGTAGTAAAGTCTTAAATTTTGTTAGTATTGGCGTGAGTTTAAAATACGTTCGTCTCATACTTGCAAACTTTTCGCTTTTCGGCGAAAATTGCTGTTTTTGAAGCCAAACATGACGTTCGCGTGAATCGAAGAGTTATTGTTTTTAGGAGTGGGTCTTCGCTCGTTCACAAACCATCTTTGTTAGTGATCACGACTCATTATTTGACCAATCACAGTCAGGCAAAAAGACGCTGAGCTAGCGCGGCGGAACCCGAACCACCAAAACAAACTCCAGCCAGCACGGAGGACAGGTGAGCACGATGGAGAAAGACTGTAAAGACTCGTAAACTAGACGTGTTCAGAGAAACTCTTGACAGTATTTGTTGTTTCTGAGTCTTTTTTTTTTCGTGTCACGATGCGGAGTCTGATATGAAACGGAGCAGAAACTCCGAGTCACAGAAAACATGTTGGTCAAAAGCAGGTTTCCCAGTAAATAGACAGGTTCATGCTAAAACCCAAAGGAGATTCTGACACAGACAAGGTGCTGGGGTTGTGTTTCAGATACAGACAAGCTAAACCCTTTTATAACGAGAGAATTTAATGAAATCCTTGATTACTTATTCTCAGAATTTTGAGGGAAAAAAGTAACTAAGGAACTCTCAGGTTTGATCTGAATTTTTTCAGAGATTAAAAATCAGTGATGTTTTTTTTTCTCTTCCCTACATATCTACTAATAAAGATTTGAAATTAAGAAGAAATAAACTTGCAAAAAAGTATGGATTTTTTTTATGGGATGTTGATATTAGTGGAAAACTAATTCAAAATTAACATAAATGGATCCTAAAAGCGTTACAGGTACTTTTACTATCATTCTGTTGTGGAAAGTCAGTGCAATTATTTAATGAAAACTGAAAAGATGCTTAAACCTGCTTTTTATTGTGGGTCTGTCTGTTTTATTAAAATGAGTTGATGGTTTAAATAAGTTTAGCTAAAGTTATTCAGAGCCACTGAAGGTCAAAGAGCCTGAGTTAAGCTGTGGAATGAGAGGAACTGTGAAATAGTCTGAAAGCTGTTTGCTTGTTCAAGTTGAATTCAAATAGAATATATAGTACATGAAATATATAATGATGATAATAATACTTTTATGTATATTTACAAGTGATGTTGGAGCTAAAAGGCAGAATAGAAGTTTTTTTTTAACTTAATCTCATTGCATTAGGATTTCACATGGTCCCACATTGAGTAATCTTTGTCTCACATTTGGCGAGTTGGGTTCTGGTCACCCTACTTAAGAATGATTTCAGTATTTTGGAATATTATCAGATGTGTTCTGTGAATTAGTCTCATAATAATTGTTAATATGATCCATAGTAATTTTCTGACCAATTCTGTCATTATATTTTTCAGTTTTTTTGAGCAGAGTGACCGTGGTAGAAAATCGTTTGCATTTTGCAAAAAATCACATTGAAGATTTAAAAAAATGATTCTAACTGGTTATTGTTGCAATAAAAGTATGTAAATGTCAGGTCACTACAAAACCCAGTAGATTCATGGATGCTAATCTGCAGCATACGGAGCGTCGGAAAGGTTTTCACATTCGAACTTCTGTTCAGGCAGCGGAGTGCTGCAAAGCAATTCCCCGCCAGGACAACAGAGGGCATAGCGCTATTCTGTGATATCCTGCCACCATGACAGTCATGTATCTGGTTCACGATAGTGTATTTACTCATGTGTTTACATTGCTTTAATGTATTTCAGAGACTTTTTAACACGGAATAATTTGTCCTTTATTCTCCTCCACCTCTTCATCCAGTCGCCACCTCTAAACCCACGTTTCCTGTCGTTTCCATCCACGTTTGCTCTGTATTTTGTACTCCTTCAGTGACGGTGAATAAACGTTCATATTTTCGGACTTTTCCGCGATGCGTTCTTCAATCTATTATGGGTCTGCTGCTAAATATTTTTTTACTTATTAACAGAGCAACGGCGGTGCTGGTGACGAAGTTACAGGAAGCGCCATCCTGACCAATCACAAGCTTGCGGTTTCCGTCACTTTCGACGGATGTTTAAAATTTGGGGCATGTCTCCGTCACCCTCCGCGAGCCAGTCGGAGAGCCCTTGCGCCAACGCAAAATGGCGGTGCGTGCATCCGTTTCACGCAGACGGACCGAGTATAAACCAGCCTTTAGTTGTCACCTTTTTCACACCCTCTAAGTTTGCAGGTAATAAAATTCTCCTATGCCAGTTGATTGCTTGCGTTTCCGTACCACGTGACTTGACGTACCATTGCTACAGCCTTGCTGTACCGAACGTGACGTGTCCCAACGCAATGCAGTATTTAAAAAGAATATATTAGAATTTAACAGTTGATTAGTTCATTGCGATAAAGTCTTGATTTTTATTTTCTAAGGTCTTAAAAAGTCTTGAAAAGGTCTTAAATTTAAGTTTGAGATTCCTGCATATACCCTGGTTCAGTAAAACAATAATCCCCAGATTGGCATAATTTTTTTTTACTTTATTGATAATCACTATACTATATATAATTTATTGATGCAGATCAGTTCATCAGTTGATAGATTTTCACTAAAAAAAATTGATGATTTTCTTTCCTTAACAGAATGGACTCTTAGGGAGCATACATATTCTATACAATATTTAAATATAAATAAAAATATTGTTTGTTTAATTTATTATTTGATTCATCAGCCCGCCAACTCTGTAAATGTATATTCTGGCAAAGTCCACCTACTTAAATGCAGTAATGTTTTTCCAAAAACCTGCAGTATAGTTTTCATGAACCCACAGCATTAATAGAACCCAGTTCTGCTCTTGAACATCAACAGTGATGCTCATAAACATTTATGGGCTTAAACTGTTATGCTGTTGGTTTAAAAAGCAGGAATGTGACCCGTTATTAGGAATGAGGGAGCAGAGAGAATAATCCTGACACACTAACTTTAAAACATTTGTGTGAAACGTGTTCAGATAAAACCTCATTTCTTTCATTTATCTGCCCAAAATCATGACTTTTTCAGGAAGCTCCCAGATAAGAAACTTGTTAATGTCATGAATAGATTTAAAAGTAGCCTCGTTGCTCGTAGTTCTCATCATTTATTTCCTCAATCAGCAGCTGAGCAGCTGCGCACTCCTGCAGCAGGGAAGCAAGTGAAGTTGGCTTCCCACCCACGTGTGGTTAGTGCCAAAGCCCTAGAGCAGGGGTCCCCAATCCTGGTCCTCAAGGGCCGGTATCCAGCAGGTTTTAGTTGTAACTCTGCTTCAACACACCTGATTTCAATTAGGAAGTGGTTAGCAGGCTTCAGCAGAGCTTGATGAGCTGCTGCACAGGTGATTCAACCACTGAATCAAGTGTGTTTGAGCAGAGAAACCACAAAACCTGCTGGATAGCGGCCCTCCAGGACCAGGATTGGGGACCCCTGCCCTAGAGGGAAGTTATGACACGCTTTGAACTCGCCGACACGTGGTCACGTGGTTCATGTAGCCCCGAATAGTTCCAAACAGCTCAGTGCTGCCAGTCAATCTGAGCGGTTTCTGGCAAGACAGAATGCCAAAACGATTATTTTCTCATCTCCCGAGCTATTTTTGGTAATTACTGACGAACAATGTACATTGATTACCACTGATTATGTATTTTATCAAAGGATTTTTCTTTAGGGGCGGCAAGAACAACATTTATTAAAGTTTAAAATTTGAGAGGGAAGTGAGAAACATAGAAGATAATGTTTAGGCTACAGAGCATATTTATAGATTAAAATATGTTTATGCAATCAGGGGCGTCGGACTGGGGGGGGGGGGGGGGGGGGGGGGGGGGGGGGGGGGGGGGGGGGGGGGGGGGGTACCGTTTACCCAGGGCCCACTGCAGGGAGGGGCCCTGAGACAGCCTTGAATAAAAATGTTTTATTGTGTCCCCCCCCCAATTAACTTAATGTCTTTATAAACGTCTCTTTACCTGTGGATAAAGAGGTTAAAAAACAGAATTTTGCCTTTAAAGTAATAACTGAATTGTCTCTGAGGCATCTATCACCCCTTAAAAATGTGCAAAGTGGTTTAGTCCACACCTGCGGCCAGGGGCTGCACCCAGCATCTACAGCTATGAGACATTGATATCTCTTACAGCCAGAGCTGGAGGCAGGAGAAAGTCATGTCTTTCCCCAAGAAAGACAAACCTGGCTTCCTGAAAAGAAAAGAAATGAAGGAGAAAAAGTTAATTGAACAGAAGCAAGTATGGGATTTTCAAGAAGAGAGGTGAGCAGCAGCACGAACCCAGTTTGAGCTGATATTAGCTCTCAGACTGAAAGCTGCATTCATGTTAAGTGTTCAGTGTTAAACGCTTTAGTTTCACCATCAAGATCAATTATAAATCCATTAGTATTATTAGAATTATTATCGCGGCCGCCGCCAATAAATTCGCGGACCTCGCAGTAAAAACAGGTTCTCTCTGTGTGGATATTTCAGCTCCTTCCCACTCATGGATCAGGACAAACTTGGTATGATGGATTCCTGGTAATCTCAGGAATGTGAAGCTGCCAGTGTCATCATGCTATACGAAAACCTGAATGCAACAGACCTCAAAAACTGTCTTGTTAACCCCAGATGAGCTACTTTAACTCTAGTAAGGTAAAGCTGCCCACAGTGGAGGTAACTGACTTTAGGCCATAAATTATGGCCCATAATGAAAGCTGGAAAAAGGCATAGTCTAATTATTACATGAGCTCTTGTTGCAAGGTATGGAGATCCAAAAGTGACACAATTCAATAAATAAAGCATTAATTATTTTCATAAATGTATCATTAAATATTTTAAATATTTAATTACATGAACCATAAAAATATTTAATTCATTAAAATTAATTTATAGATATTTCATAATTTATCTCATTATTTCATGGTTTGTTTATCATGATTTTGTTTTGTCTGTCAACCTTGCCCATCAAAATCAGTGAGCAAGGCTCAGGCTGATAATGAACATGGCAGCTTATATGTTAGAGGGTTTTTATTGACTTGGTCAGAGAGATTTTAAGCCTAACAAATAAAACAGTTGCTGACTCAGAATCAGTGGTAAAACAGTACAAGAGGAATTTCAGGAAGAATTTCCTCACTGATAGAGATACTGACTACAGAATACCTGTAGAAGTACTCCTGCATGTGCTTGGTCAATTTAACCTTTCATTATTGTAACAATATATATCAGTTTTAGCAAAGCTTAACATCATGAACCACATGGCCCTTTAGATGCAGCAGCAGCAGCAGGGCCCTCATTCTCTCCAGAAAGCACTGAGATTTCACTTTTATTATGCTGGTATTTGTATTTGCTCACTATAGAGGTTAAACTAAGATCATGTTTATTAACTTGTCTTATAGCATGACAAAAAATGTGCACGAGAGATATTAAACAAGTGAGCATGGGGGCCCACCTAGATGGCTTGTACCTAGGGCCCAGAATTTGGTGCTACGCCCCTGTATGCAATACACTGATCAGTTTCAGCAGATTTACAGTGGTTTATTATTACGTTCACCACATAAAGAAAACCAAACTACATTTAAGAGCTTTCTGTCGTGCATTCTCTGCATGCTAGCATGGTGGTGCTATAGCTTATCCTATAAAGATGCCCGTGGTAAAGAGCTCTGATCAGATGGTGAAGAAGTTTTAAAAGACTTGGGGAAGGGTTAGTGGCAGTAGATGCTTTGACTGATAACCCAAAATTATTTATTTCTGTAGAAGACATACTTCCAGCCTAACAATTATTGTAAAGTAATAATTGATTAAAATGTTAATTAAAATTAAACTGTTTCTGGATTAAATCATATTGGATGACCAAATAAGTGTGAATAATTTGTGCAAAAAAACAACAAAAAACAAGGAAAAAAACACATTTATTAAACAATGTCATTATGTAAAAAAAGCTTTAAGAAATAAGTACTTTTACAACCATTAACAATTTTATTTCATACAGTGTGGATGAGGTTAAAATACACTTTGGTTTTAATAAGGGTTCATCCTTGGCATCACTGACAGCAGTTCCCTTTGATATGGACCTTCATATCTGCGCACAACAACAATAGAGATATTTCAGATAAACAATAATCACAAAAGCACAGTCAAACTGGAACATGTGTTGCTTTCAAGAAATTTAAGTGGAGGAAAACTAAAAAATATTAAGATGTTGTGGGTGGAACAAAAGAAAACATTACTGTGTAATTGTAGATATCACTATACCTTTAGCTTTTGTACCAAATTTTATAAATATAAAAATGTGTATTTAAACACTTCTTAGGTTGATTGCCTTACCATGGTTGGCTGTGCTGCATTTGGATGCACCAATCGGTCTGAGAAAGGAATCAGAATGTATGGCTTCCCTAAAGACACAGAAAGAAATGGTTGGCTCAAGTCAGCAGGAGCAACCTCACTATCACCAGAGCTCATAATAACAGAAAACTGTGTGCGGTAAGTTTAATGTGCACACTAAAACATTTTCAACCAGGGCTCAAAATATTTTGCTGTCAAATACACAAGATCCCAATAAAATTGTAATTGTGAACGAAATAAATCTTATCACATCACTACAGGCACATTTTGAGGAAAAAGGCAGCTTACAAAAACAAAGACAAGCCAAATGAAACTCAGGGCTGATGCAGTTCCAACCCTCTTTGTTCATCGCCCAGAACCAAGGAGGAGGAAGGATCCTGCTGTGAGAAGTACTGCAGAAAATCCACTGCATGTTGATCCACTGACGAGTGACCACACATACTGTAGTATTGTAAACTTTGGTACGAATTGTGTTAAATAATAATGTTCATGTTTATTTTTTAATAAATCATCCTCATGCTAACAGTGCAATTGTAATTTTCAGAGATTGAGGAAGGAAGCAACAGAAATGAGGAGAGTGAAATAAGGCAAAGTGACAAGGGAAAAGAAGATGACACTGAAGCCTCAGAGGAGAAGGACATACCAGAAGTGAATGAGGAGCCAGGGTCAACAGGGTCAGGAGCATGTGTCAGCAGGCTACGCAATCAGGGAACTGAGGTGAAAAACCTGAGAGAGAAGCTAGAAAGCCAAAAAGATCACATAAGAAGGATAAAAGGACAACTTTACAGACAGAGAAAAACAAATGCAGTTCTTCGAAAGAAAGTTTCAACTATGGCAATGAAATTAGGTCATATTTTTACTAAAGATCAGATGAAGGCCATTGGCATGAAGAACAAGAGAGGCATTAGATGGAACAAACACAGTTAAAAAAGCCATACAACTTTGTTTTTCAGCGGGCTCAACAGGCTACAGGCTTCCACAGGACATGCATATCCCTCTGCCTGACATTAGAACCCAGCAAAGAAGAATGCAACACATTGAGATGGAACCAGGTGTCTTAGAAGAGGCTTTTGACATGCTCAAACTTAAGGTTAACAATCTAGCAGAAATGGAAAAAGAATGTGTGCTTACGTTGGATAAAATGGCAATCACACCAAGCGTGGAGCTGCATCTAGGAACAGGGAAGCTTTTTGGTGATGTGACATTGCCTGGGCAAACAGGAGCAGCAACACATGCATGTGTTTTTATGTTGGCAGAAACACAACAAGGTGGAAGCAAGCGGTGGCTTACCATTTCAGTGGCAATTCCACTAATGGGGAAAATTACAAGCCAATCATCCTTGAAATCATTGAGAGAGCAGCTTCCATTGGACTTTTTGTGGTAAACATCACCACTGACATGGGCAGCCCTAATCGAGCCATGTGGCGGGCTTTTGGAGTGGGCCACACCAAAACATATGTCCAACACCCAGCAAACCCAGACAAAAGGCTGTACTTCATGCCAGATGTCCCACATCTGGTGAAGAATTTGAAGAATGCCCTTGTTTGTGGACAAACATTTACAATTCCATCTGAGGTTGTAAAGAATGAGAGACTTCCACACATTGAGGTTTCAATTGCTCCCTTGAAAGATTTAGTCATTTTAATTAATATTTAGTCCACACAAGCTGACCAGAGTGCCCCAGTAACATAGAAACAATGCAATTAAACAATTTCACTTAAATTATCAACATTTGACCTGCTGCGGCCCCAACGCACATTCTTTCTGCTCCGGCGTAAACCTGAACCGATCACCTGCTTGTGCGTAATCAGATGTCTCTATGGAGCTTGCTGAAGAGGCTAACGAGGTTCTGGACTTTTGCCTCTGACAGACTCATGGCTGTTTAAATGTTGTGGTGATTCAGCGCTCCGCTGACACGCTGGATCCAAGCAGGTACTGGAGTAACGAGTTCTACTTCAGCCAGAGTTTTAAAGTCAGGAAACATTTCTCCAAAAGAAATGACCAGAAGTCCACCAGACTCTCTGAAAGAAGGGTTTCCACTTTCCAGATCTAGCTCTCGACATTAGCGCTGTTGTACACAAGTCTGTCAGACGCGCTCTGAGCTCCTATTGCACACCCCTTTGTGCGCACTGCCAGTAGCGGAGAATAACACAGACGCTCTGATGGAAATCTTTCCATGACGTTACCTCCATGATGGATTCTGTGGTAACAGGTAAAATATCTGCGCACCTGCATGGATCATTAACACACTTACTCACGGACAAATAAATAAATAAACAAATCGCCTCTTGTAAAAACAACCTTTGAACAACTCAGCCAATCATAGATGGTTGAATAAGTTGTCTAATCGCCCAACCCTAACACACTCTCACCCCTGCTCTGGGATCAAGGTCATTCCCCCGCACTTTCCCCTACCTCCCGACATTCGCCGACAGACTATCAGCGCATCTATATGGCAAGCCGTTTTAACATTTAAGCAGACTGGATATGTATTCAGATATCTATAATTCTGTTGTTCCTAGCAGAAATTAACATTCCAGATATCCATAAAAACAATCTTACTGTACACAATGAACATTGTGCACCCCCCCCCCCCCCCCCAAACATTGGGAGGGGGGGCGCGAAAAAATCTATGTATCCTAAGGGGGGCTTCACCGAAAGTAATTGAGAACCACTGCTCTAACCTGACAACAGCATGGTTTCTGGAGCAGGTGAGCCACTGGTTTGATCTCATGTCCTCTCGTCACCCTGTAATGGCACTAAGCAAGCACAAGATGGAAGAGTACAACAAAGCCATTACATTCCTCCAAGACATAATAACACTCTTCTGTGGACTTAAGATTGGTCAAACCAGCAGTTGGAAACCAGTACCATCTTACAGGGTACATAGTAAATAAAGTCATCAAACATGCCAAAATCTGTAATGGATGCTCTAGGTCCATAAAACAAAATGAAAACAGTCTGGAAGGAGAGCATGGTTCCCCCGTAAGGGCTACCTGTTGACGTACACAGTACAGCATTAGTAAGTGAGTAATTAATTGTTTATTAATGCCCATCCAAGTAACATCCAAAATACAGGGTAGGATAAGTGGATGCATTAGTTCGCTGTTACTTACTGCTTATTCACTGCAAATACACAACCATAGTAAATGATTACTTGGGTATTTATTAAGGGTTTATTAACACATCAACTATCATGGTAATTACTGCAGAGTAAAACACATGATGCTAAGTAATTAAATATTATTTAATGCTTATTACTGCATTAACTAAGGTTCAGTAATAAACAATAGTTAATGGCTTAATAATGCATTAAATAATATGTTTATTAACGCTATGTAATGCATAAAAGCAGTTGTTAATACTTTATTTAATGGTTTAGTAATGTTTAATAATGCACTAATTAACGTTAATAAAGGCACCCTTATTGTAAAGTGTTACCGAACATATTTTAAACCCAGAAATCACCCAAAAATTAACCAAACTCTAAAAATACGTTTTGAATAGTCACTCATTCTTGAGAGTCGAGACAAAATATATTATATATATTAAATATATTTTTTTAAAATATACACTATATTCATTTTAATTATCTATTTGTGTAGAGAAAAGTCTAAGCTGTATAACCATGTAAAGGTGCAGGTTCTAAATTAAAAACTTATTTTTAACAAATTCACTTTTTTCGAGTTAGAACTTGATTTATGTCAACTCCGTCAGACACACTAAAAAGAATGCATTATTTCTTGCAGTCCATCAAGAATCTAAAGTTCTAAACTATATTGTAATAGGTTTTAGCTACATGTATATGTAATAACATTCAAGATATAAATTGGAATTTGAATTTTACACATTTAAGAAAACTTGGATCTCTAAAAATCCTCATTTTAAAACTCTGCCTTTGATTTTAACATACTAAAAATCAGTTCTTTAAATAAGTAAGACATAAGAGGCAGTAGATCAGATGTGTCTTTATTACATGAAGACCAGAAAGTGAAGTAAGAACGATTTCTTTGAAAAATTTAAAAAACATACATCTGACGGTGTTGACCAAGATCTGATGGTGTTGACAAAAATGTGTGTGAACTACTATTTAACAAACAAAAATGTTTTTTTTTTTTTTTAAATATTTCATATTTTGACAAGTTTACAAAAATCAGGGTTCCTACAAGTTTCTTCAAGTTAAATTCAAGTCTTTTAAAGACCATTTTAAGACCATTTATATAAAAATGTAATACCTATTTCTTGGCCTTGCCATGCTTCCCCACAATACAAATATTTGTTCTTTATGATCAGGACACAAGTTGATTAAAAAATGTATGCAAATATAAATTTAACAAAATGAATGTATACATTTTTTTTTAATGTTTTTTGACTGGGACACTTTTGTCACTGAACAGGAGCAAAATAACAAATTGTAACATGTAACATGTAATACTAGTTTTTTCTTTAGAATATCAATTAATTGATAATATCAATTAAAACTTATAAAAATAATATAAAAAATTAATATCTTATTACCACTTTAAGTCATTATAGGTTGATTTGTCAACTCCGTCTGCTTACATATCCACTCCGTCAGACGTGAAATCTGACGGAGTTGACGAAAGGCCATGTATTTTCCCTTCAAAGGATGCATTGTACATAGCAGCTAGTAACGTTTTCCTCAGTTGCTAGCTGTCTCAATAACCTCACTAAAATGCCTAAGTTAAATCCTCTTTTTCTTTAAAAAGCACATCACAATGGAAAGACGGTGTTGACATGGTCCAGTTGTGACCATAGAAATAATGACAGTGTCTGTGTAAAATATCTAAAAGTTTTAAAATTACCAGAGTGTGTGTGCTAGTGCTATTATCAGCACAGCATGGGAACCTCAAAAGGGTCCTTGGTGACACAGATGACCATGCCTGATTAAATGAAGTTTATGAAAAATCTGACGGAGTTGACAGAAACTGAGGACACAACTTTGGCAAGCAGATTTTTATGAAAAATATAATTTGATGTTTACTTCAAGCATTGCTTCACATATTTATAATCATTATCTTTCAATTTATATATATGTATTCACATTTTTACACTTTTTCAAGTTTTTGGGGCTGATGAATATTGTGACTTTGTGGTGAAGACAAAAAAACGAACATAAACCTTCTCAGCACAACCTAAGCATTTAGGCAATATTTTTCAAAAGAGAAAGAAAATTTGCACTAATAATAACATAAGGAAACTAATTTCCTTTAGATTAAACATGGCAAGTCAGTAAATCATGATAATTAATTTTTATTTTTAACCTAAATCACATGTTTGTATGAAGGACATGTTTTGTCCCAACTCTCAAGAATGAGTGACTTAAAGAAGCTGAATTAGACAGAAATGGGCCCGTTTAAACCAAAGACTGTATAAATTTAAACACACAAAGACCGGCCGCTAACTAGCTAGCTAGCTGCAGTTAGCCGGTTAACACAATTAATTAACTAAACTGACTACATTAAAAATCATTATTGACTTATTTTGGTTTGAGGCAGTCAGCTAACACTTCACAATGCCAACATGTTGTAATTTCATCAACTTACCGGAGGAAAAACTCTCCGAAATGGCGAGATTCAGCAGCGGTCAATGCGGAACTATTGGTGTTTGGAACTATTGGGAGCTCCATATGGGCGACGTTACTTCCGCATTCCATTCTTTCTATTGAAGCCTATGGGAGTGTACGAACTCTTTATCTCAAAGGCACTGGTTAGTGCTACGTTTGTGCTGAATATCTGATGTGGGCGGGGAAGCGAACTTCACTCAGCTTCACTCGGCTAGTCTGCCGAGGAGAGAGGAGAGAATGTCCGCTGCTTCTGCGGCTGGGACACAGACAGCAGCGCTGTTATGTTTAGCTTTTGTGAGACAGGCGAAAATGTGCATTTTGAGCTTAATTTTCGTCTAGTCTAGTCTCGTTAACACAAACTCCTGCACGTCTCGTCATGTTTTAGTCACCAAAGGGCTATTTTTAGCTCGTCTGAATCTCCTTTTCGTTACGAAAAAAAGGGGCGTCAACGAAATCAATTCGTCATCGTTATCGTTGACGAAAACAACACTGTGTAGCAGTGATCCCAACTCCCTTCTTTGAGGGCTAGCATCAAGCATGTTTTACTGTTTTGTCTGCTTTAACACACCTGATTTTAATCAGCAGGTGACTAACAGCCTTCTGCAGAGCTTGAGGAGCTGCTGAAAAGGTGAATCAAGTGTGTTGGATTAGGGAAACAACTAAAACATGCTGAATACATAATGCTCCTGATAAATGTATTTGTACATGTGGGCCTACATGCTCATGCCTGTATCTACAGATATCTGCCACTTGGGCAGTAAATAGTTGTAGTAGAACAGCTGATATTATTACCTATTCCGACACTCAGAGAACACAGACGCTTTTCTCTTCTCTCCCTGATCTTTCCCCAAGGTCCTGTCTGTCTACCAGAGCATTTCTCTGCATTCCTCCTGAAAACTCAAATTTATATTAAATCATGGATTTGGTAAGCTGGGCATTCAACATGATTGACAAGATTTTTTTCAACAATGAGAATGGAGCAGGGGGCTCCATCCTGCCTGGACGGAACGCACCCAGTGGGGTATATTCTGGATTCCTGGAAGGAGTGGAATATTATATGCCTCTCCCAACTGTCCGTGGAGGACGTAGAAGACACATGGATATTTGGAATTATGATTTCTGGATCTCTTCTATTTCTAGTTGGAGGATTTCTGGTATTTCATCCTGCAGCATCTGGACTTCCCGGGTACCTACACCAGGATCCTGTTTGTGGACTTCAGCTCCGCCTTCAACAAAATCCTGCCAGACCTCCTTCAAGACAAACTGTCCCAGATGAACATGCCTGACCCAACCTGCAGGTGGATCACTGACTTCCTGACAGACAGGAAACAATAAGTCAGGCTGGGAAAGAATTTCTTGGACCTGCGGACCATCAGCACCGGTTCCCCTCAGGGTTGTGTTCTCTCCCCTCTGCTCTTCTCCCTGTACACCAACAGCCGCACCTCCAACCACGAGTCTGTCAAACTAATCAAGTTTGCAGACGATACCACCGTGATTGGACTCATCTCTGATGGGGATGAGTCTGCCTACAGAATGGAGGTGGAACGGCTGGTGTCCTGGTGCAGCCACAACAACCCAGAAGACAGCAGAGGTTGTTGTGGACTTTAGGAAGAATACAACTCCACTTCCCCCATAACCCTGTTTGACACTCCCATCATAATGGTGGACTCGTGCAGCTTCCTGGGTACCACCATCACCTCTGTCATAAAAAAGGCCCAGCAGAGGATGTACTTCCTGAGGCAGCTGAAGAAATTCATTCACTTAAAAATTCCTGGCTGACCACATTTAGTTCTCTTCACAATGTTTAATTGATACTATGATAATCTTCTAGTTTTAGTCTTCAATGTTTTCTATTGTTCATTTTATGTTTGTTTAGTCTGTCTTTATTGCTGTAAAGCATATTGAGTTGCCTTTGTGTAGGAAATGTGCTATATAAATAAAGCTGTCTTGTCTATCTATTATTACTTGAACATTGTTTCACAACCCTCTATCCATAACGCTTACTGTGTATGTGTGTACATAGAAACTACTGTTCTATATAGTGTCTTATTTTATTTTTTGTATTCTTGATTATTCTTGTACTCTTTGCCATCTGTCCATAGTTGTGGTAACGCACAAATTTCTCCTCTGTGGGATCAATAAAGTCTAATCTTATACTGGCCCTCAGGGAAGGGAGTTGGGAATCATTGGTCTGTAGCAACACAAATAGTAAACAAACACTGGTGAGGGTAAAGCAGATGGTGTAAAAACAGGACATGCACAATGGCCAAACAAATGGTCATCAGCAAAGCTGCAGAACAGCCTATTTGGTACGTACTGTACTGTTTGATGGTGTTAAATGTGTGACATTATGGCCATGATAACATCAGAAGACCGTTTCCGTGGTCTCGTCACTTCTGGAAGGTGAGTGTCCAACTGGTATAAGCTTGACTGAACCGTTTACATGCAGATCAAGTTGGGTTCCAACCACATTATCTGGATACTTCAGCTCAGTTAGAACTAGTTTGCCTTCAACCAGACAGTCAACCAACCAGTCAGTCTGGCAATAGTTTGATTTACTGATAGAATAGAATAGACTTTATCAATCCCACAGTGGGGAAATTCATTTGTTACAGCAGCACACACTTAAGCCCCTTTCAGACTGACATTCTGGAATATGTGTGGACAATTCAGTCCGGTCTTTAACCAGAACTGTGTTTTCAGACACACCACGTTTGCACCGGAACTTGTCCTTTCGGCTGCCTTCACACAGCAGGGAAAAGTTCCAGACGTCTGAGAGGGAGGGGGTGGGGGGTAGGAAGGCTGTACCCAGATATTGCATAATGCAGCGGGCGTACATGCGTTATTTCCCCAAACAAAGCTAGTATGTGATAGAATTCCTCTCATTGATCGGATTTACGTTAAGCACAATTCTGCGCACACGAAGACGCATAAGAGACCTGGTCACCTGGATGATGAAGCTCAATGGTTAATAAAGGAATCGCGGAAGCGCTGTGATGCGCTCCGTCGCGCATCCAGGAACGGGCGCATGGTAGGAAGCGAGCTACCATGGTTCGCCACATGCTACAGGAGCGAGCTACCCAGCGTAGATGGAAACATTAACGACCAAGTGGTGAAGTTTTCTGGTCAGACGTGTTGAAAAACTTTGCCTTCCCGGTCACGTGATATACGTAACCTAGGTGCGCACCAGCGTCCCCCGCTCCCCCCCTCCTCCTCCTCCTCCCTGTCCGGAACTCGACCTCACCAGTCTGAAGCAGCCACCCTGTCCGGGACGAGTCCGGTCCTGTTACTAGGGCTTCGTCCGGTCTAATTCAGGAAAAGGTTTACCGGATATTTGCATTCAGACACAAACGTCTTACGGACAGAGTCCCGAACATTTCCGTTTTTCATGGCCTGTCTGAAAGGGGCTTTAGAGAAAGTAAGAAGAAAGGTAATAAAGTACAGTTAAATACTCATAAGCAGTAAGTTATTTTTGTAACATTCAAACCACTAAAAACAAATAATAATAGAAAACTGGGTTTCCAAGAATACGCAGCATAAAGGACACAGACATACTAATGCAGTGTTTCCCAACCCTGGTCCTCAGGGCACACGGTCCTGCATTTTTTCCATGTCTCTGCTTCAGCACACCTGATTTAGATTGCCTCCTCAGGATGACATCACATGCTGCAGATGCCTGTTAGTCACTCATTCATTTATGTCAGGTGTGTGGCAGCAGGGGAACACTGGTGTTTGAAAGGGCAACATGAAAAACATGCAGGACAGTGTGCCCTGAGGACCAGGGTTGGGAAACACTGTACTAATGTACATCCGGGTATTGAACACATACAGAATATAGCACTGATATTAGCATGTAACAGGATAATGCCAGTAACAGTTCAAATGTGGAGTTCTACACTCTTACTGCAGTGGGAATGAATGACCTACGGTAGCGTTTTACATCTTGGATGTCTCAGTCTGCCACTAAAGGAGCTGTCCATGGCCTCCACAGTGGAATACAGTGGGTGGGAGGGGTTTTCCAAGATGGAGGACAGCTTCACCAACATCCTCCATTTATATGCTCCTGATGAGCATGTAAATGCAATGTGTGTTTCTCAATGTCAAGGAACCTCACCTTGATGCCTTGGTCCCGGCCCGGTTGCCTAGGAGATCAGGAACTGCCAAGGCGTGTTCCAATCGGTTCCAATGTTCATATGCTTCCAAGGCATCTGTCCTTCGTTTGTCTGCTGTTTAGCTAATTGACCAAGGATACATGAGAGGTGCCTTGTTGCCTTCTCTTGGTCAAAAATTTCCCAGAATGCAGCGCGGTATTTTCAAACAGATGTGATCAGGAGCCAGCAGCAGCTACTCTGGGGGAATTTCCAGGTTAAATGTAAGTAAAGTAATTGTAGCTATCAGGCTTATATGTAAAATGTTTATTTACATCCAAAGCAGTTATCTATGGTTGGTTAGTTGCTTAGTAGTTGCAGCTTCAGTGGCTAGCAGGTACTAACTCGCTTACACATGTGATTTAACCAATATATACACAATTTAAAAAGTAAAAGGCTCGATATACATCTATATTCAAACTTAACATTACTATGATGGGTGGGACATAAGCTCAGACTACCCACCATTTTTGGAGTCCCTGGAGGGGGTACTGGAAAGCGCTCCTTCGGGTGACTCCCTCGTTCTGCTGGGGGACTTCAATGCTCACGTGGGCAACGACAGTGAGACCTGGAGAGGTGTGGTTGGGAGGAACGGCCCCCCTGATCTGAATCCGAGTGGTGTTTTGTTATTAGACTTCTGTGCTCGTCATGGATTGTCTATAACGAACACCATGTTCAAGCATAAAGGTGTCCATATGTGCTCTTGGCACCAGGATACCTTAGGCCGCAGGTCGATGATCGATTTTGTTATCGTTTCATCTGATCTGCGGCCGCATGTCTTGGACACTCGGGTGAAGAGAGGGGCGGAGCTGTCAACTGACCACTACCTGGTGGTGAGTTGGCTTCGATGGTGGGGGAAGATGCCGGTCAGACCTGGCAGACCCAAACGTGTTGTGAGGGTCTGCTGGGAACGTCTGGCAGAGTCTCCTGTCAGAAGGAGCTTCAATTCCCACCTCCGACAGAACTTCGAACGTGTCCCGGGGGAGTCAGGGGACATTGAGTCCGAATGGGCCATGTTTCGTGACTCCATTGTCGAGGCGGCTGACCGCAGCTGTGGCCGCAGGGTGGTCGGTGCCTGTCGTGGCGGCAACCCCCGAACCCGCTGGTGGACACCAGTGGTTAGGGATGCTGTCAAGCTGAAGAAAGAGTCCTATCAGGTCTTTTTGGCCTGTGGGACTCCGGAGGCAGCTGATAGGTACCGGCAGTCCAAGCGGAATGCAGCTCGGGTGGTCGCGGAGGCAAAAACCCGGGCATGGGAGGAGTTTGGTGAGACCATGGAACAAGACTTCCGTACGGCTTCGAGGAGATTCTGGTCCACCATCCGGCGCCTCAGGAGGGGAAAGCAGTGCACTACCAACACTGTTTACAGTGGGGAGGGTGTGCTGCTGACCTCGACTCGGGACGTTGTGAATTGGTGGGCCGAGTACTTCGCAGACCTCCTCAATCCCACCGGCACGTCTTCCAGTGTGGAAGCAGAGTCTGGGGACTTTGGGTTGGGCTCTCCAATCTCTGGAGCNGGTACGTGGAATGTCACCTCTCTGGTGGGGAAAGAGCCGGAGTTGGTGTGTGAGGTTGAGAGGTTCCGACTAGATATAGTTGGACTCACCTCAACGCATGGCTCTGGCTCTGGAACCAGTTTCCTCGAGAGGGGTTGGACTCTCTACCACTCTGGAGTTGCTCCCACTGAGAGGCGCCGAGCAGGGGTGGGCATACTTCTTGCCCCCCATCTTGGTGCCTGTACGTTGGGGTTTACCCCGGTGAGCGAGAGGGTAGCCTCCCTCCGTCTTCGGGTGGGGGGACGGGTCCTGACTGTGGTTTGTGCTTATGCACCAAACTGCAGCTCAGACTACCCACCCTTTTTGGAGTCCCTGGAGGGGGTACTGGAAAGCGCTCCTTCGGGTGACTCCCTCGTTCTGCTGGGGGACTTCAATGCTCACGTGGGCAACGACAGTGAGACCTGGAGAGGTGTGGTTGGGAGGAACGGCCCCCCTGATCTGAATCCGAGTGGTGTTTTGTTATTAGACTTCTGTGCTCGTCATGGATTGTCTATAACGAACACCATGTTCAAGCATAAAGGTGTCCATATGTGCTCTTGGCACCAGGATACCTTAGGCCGCAGGTCGATGATCGATTTTGTTATCGTTTCATCTGATCTGCGGCCGCATGTCTTGGACACTCGGGTGAAGAGAGGGGCGGAGCTGTCAACTGACCACTACCTGGTGGTGAGTTGGCTTCGATGGTGGGGGAAGATGCCGGTCAGACCTGGCAGACCCAAACGTGTTGTGAGGGTCTGCTGGGAACGTCTGGCAGAGTCTCCTGTCAGAAGGAGCTTCAATTCCCACCTCCGACAGAACTTCGAACGTGTCCCGGGGGAGTCAGGGGACATTGAGTCCGAATGGGCCATGTTTCGTGACTCCATTGTCGAGGCGGCTGACTGCAGCTATGGCCGCAGGGTGGTCGGTGCCTGTCGTGGCGGCAACCCCCGAACCCGCTGGTGGACACCAGTGGTTAGGGATGCTGTCAAGCTGAAGAAAGAGTCCTATCAGGTCTTTTTGGCCTGTGGGACTCCGGAGGCAGCTGATAGGTACCGGCAGTCCAAGCGGAATGCAGCTCGGGTGGTCGCGGAGGCAAAAACCCGGGCATGGGAGGAGTTTGGTGAGACCATGGAACAAGACTTCCGTACGGCTTCGAGGAGATTCTGGTCCACCATCCGGCGCCTCAGGAGGGGAAAGCAGTGCACTACCAACACTGTTTACAGTGGGGAGGGTGTGCTGCTGACCTCGACTCGGGACGTTGTGAATCTGTGGGCCGAGTACTTCGAAGACCTCCTCAATCCCACCGGCACGTCTTCCAGTGTGGAAGCAGAGTCTGGGGACTTTGGGTTGGGCTCTCCAATCTCTGGAGCCGAGGTCACTGAGGTGGTCAGAAAACTCCTCAGTGGAAAGGCTCTGGGGGTGGATGAGATCCGCCCGGATTTCCTTAAGGCCCTGGATGTTGTGGAGCTGTGTTGGTTGACGCGGCTCTGCAATATCGCGTGGACATCGGGGGCAGTTCCACTGGACTGGCAGACCGGGGTGGTGGTCCCCCTATTTAAAAAGGGGGACCGCAGGGTGTGTTCCAACTACAGGGGGATCACACTCCTGAGCCTCCCTGGTAAGGTCTATTCAGGGGTTCTGGAGAGGAGGGTCCGTCGGATAGTCGAACCTCGGATCCAGGAGGAGCAATGCGGTTTTCGTCCTGGCCGTGGAACACTGGACCAGCTCTATACCCTTGGGGGAGTCCTGGAGGGTGCGTGGGAGTTTGCCCAACCAATCTACATGTGTTTTGTGGATTTGGAGAAGGCGTTCGACCGCGTCCCTCGGGGGGGCCCTGTGGGGGGTACTCTGGGAGTATGGGGTACAAGGCCCCTTGATACGGGCTGTTAGGTCCCTGTATGACCAGTGTCAGAGCTTGGTCCGCATTGCCGGCAGTAAGTCGGGCTCGTTTCCGGTGAGAGTTGGACTCCGCCAAGGCTGCCCTTTGTCACCGATTCTGTTCATAACTTTTATGGACAGGATTTCTAGGTGCAGCCAAGGTGGTGAAGGGATCCGTTTTGGTGGCCTAAGGATCAGGTCTCTGCTTTTTGCAGATGATGTGGTCCTGTTGGCTTCGTCAGAACGTGATCTGCGGCTTTCGCTGGAGCAGTTCGCAGCCGAGTGTGAAGCAGCTGGGATGAGAATCAGCTCCTCTAAATCCGAGACCATGGTCTTGAGTCGGAAAAGGGTAGAATGCCTTCTCCAGGTCAGGGACAAAGTCCTGCCCCAAGTGGAGGAGTTTAAGTATCTCTGGGTCTTGTTCACGAGTGAGGGAAGGGTGGAGCGTGAGATCGATAGGCGGATTGGTGCTGCGTCTGCAGTGATGCGGGCGTTGTACCGGTCTGTCGTGGTGAAGAGAGAGCTGAGCCGAAAGGCGAAGCTCTTAATTTACCGGTCGATCTACGTTCCTACCCTCACCTATGGTCACGAGCTTTGGGTAGTGACCGAAAGAACGAGATCGCGGATACAAGCGGCCGAAATGAGTTTTCTTCGCAGGGTGGCTGGACTCTCCCTTAGAGATAGGGTGAGAAGCTCGGCCATCCGGGAGGGGCTCGGAGTAGACCCGCTGCTCCTCCACATCGAGAGGAGCCAGTTGAGGTGGCTCGGGCATCTGATTAGGATGCCTCCTGGACGCCTCCCTGGTGAGGTTTTCCGGGCACGTCCAACCGGGAGGAGACCCAAAGGAAGACCCAGGACACGCTGGAGAGATTATGTCTCTCGGCTGGCCTGGGAACGCCTTGGGATTCCCCTGGAGGAGCTGGCCCAAGTGGCTGGGGAGAGGGAGGTCTGGGCTACCCTCCTTAGGCTGCTGCCCCCGCGACCCGACTCCGGATAAGCGGGAGAAAATGGATGGATGGATATACACACACACATATATACAGTGTTTGCGAAAACATGTCGGACAGTCGGATATTACCGACGTGATTTAATATTGTCCGACGAAAAACTTTAAATTGTCGGATATTATGACCGACGTCGTGCGTCTTCTCTGAACGTGCCAAAATAAAATAACCTTCCTGAAATCCACAAATTGCAGACTGTTTGTTAGCTTCCCCCTCAAAAGATCCAGTTTCTACATATATTACATTATTTATCTGGACTCTCAGCATAGCGGATCTTTTTTTGGGCAGAGGATGGAGAGAGGCAAAGCGCTGATTACTGATGCACTCCGACGGGCAGCTGTGTCGTTGCGCACGGCTACAGTAACATTCACAAAGTGGCGCCACAAAAAAAAAAAAAAACATAATTAACACACGATCGTTCATGTTTGCTCATACTTTCTGTCTTTCATTTGTGCCTGACGCACTCCACTGCTGCAGAGGTCATCTCCCGTGCTTCGGTGACGTCACCTCACTGGCGCGGCCGCACAGCGCAAATTCCGCTATTTTTGCGATCGACGGATCTTTTTGATCGGCTAATTTCAAAAGTAACTTGTGACTTGAAAAGTAAGAAGCCAGGCCGCAGTTTTTCTGGAGGATTGAGAGGAGATGCAGCTAAAAGAC
>SSNS01001048.1:53598-67192 GCA_006937985.1 Aphyosemion australe
AAAAAGATCAGTTCTTTATATTGTGATATTTGTGATGAACTAAATCGTCAGACAGAATGACATTTTGTCCTTAACAGCAGTTTATTAGAGTAGTTTAACAAACAGCTGAGATAAACCCACATCTCCAACTTCCAGTTTCACCTCAACCAGCCACAGCGTCTCTTAAAGGAACAGTAACATCAGGCTACAGCATCAGTCACAAAAAGCCCTTATGGATCATTAAAATATTTAGAAATATTTTCATATATAATATGTTGTTTCTGGTGTTTCATAATAATTTATAATAATTATATGATCTCTAATAATTTCCTGATGAATTCTGTTGGTTTATTTTCTAAGCAGAGGGACTGTCTAATCCTCATTTTCTGAATTTTTCAGAAAATCACATTGATGGTTCTTTTTTCAAATTATGTCAACAGATTATTGTCACAATAAAAATATGTATAATATGTAAAGGTCAGAGGTCACTACAATACCCACTGTTAAATAGATACAAATCTGAAGCCCGCGAGGACATTGTCCTATGTGGTTCAAAAATGTCCTGCGTGAGACGCTCTCACGTCTGCCAGTTTGGCAGGCGTGGCTCAAATGTTTTCGCAAACACTGTATATACACACATATATATGTATTTATACATATATACATACAGTGTGTATATATATGCATTTATATACCGTATGTATGTATGTATGTATATATATATACACATATATATGTATGTATGTATATTTAGAAATTGTGATTGATGATTCTCCTTCAAGGCTCACATCCAGCAGCTGATAAAAAAAACTTAGGCTAAAACTCAGTTTCTTTTTCAGAATCAAGTCCTGTCTTTCATATGAAGCTAAAAAAACGGTGTGTTTCAGCTCCTTTTTGCCATTGATGGATTATGGTGATGTCATTTACATGCATGCCTCCTCACAATGTCTTCACGCTCTAGATACAGTATACCATGGAGCTTTGAGGTTCATTACCAATCTTAAAACATTGACTCATCATTGTACATTGTACTCTTCTGTTGGATGGTCTGCTTTATCTCGTTGTAGATTAAACCACTGGTAAGTTTTTATCTATAAAACTATTCTTGGTTTCCTTCCAACACACTTGCAGAAAAAACATTTCTCAAAAGACTACTGGAGGCTACTGTATGCATTCACATGACTTGTTCCTTAAATGTACCAAGGGTTCTCACTGAGTTGGGGAGAAAAGCATTTAGATACTCTGCTCCTTATTCACGGAATCAGCTCCAAAACCAGCTGAATTTGGTCAACTGGGTTTGGTCATTTGGTGAATTGGTCTCAGTGAATGAGTTTAAACGGGTATTAAACATTTTAGATACTGAGACATCTGGGTGTAAATGCCATGATATATGATTTCTGTTATTGATTCTGCTGGATGTTTTTGCTGATTATCTTAATGTTTTTTGTTGTTTGTTGTTGCTGTTTTTGTTTGGTTGTAACGTAAGTGTGTTGACCTATGTTGCTGGTTGAGTTGTTGCCTGTCTTGGCCAGGACATTCCTGTAAATGAGATTTTTAATCTCAAGGGTTTTCTTTCCTGGTTAAATAAAGGTTACATACATACATACAATTAGTACTAGGTGAAATGATATTATTGCTATATAAAATAGGAATTAATGAGAGGTCCGATTGTTGACTAAATGTTAAAACGGCTTGCCATGAGCTGCTGCATCCACGGTGTGGGAAGGAGAGATTCAGAAGGTCTTTCAAACTGCTGTCAGACTGTACAATAAAGACCTTGCAGATTGAGCACACACACCCAATATCCAATGGCAGTTTATGTGCAATACTTCAATGTTTCATGAGCGCAATTTTTCTGATATAATTTGTGCCAAAAAATAAATAAAAAAAATATATGTTTTTTTTTTTAAATCTACTCAGGACAGATATACATACATACAAGTTCCAAGTTTACATATACATATGTAGACCTGAAATTTGTCAACACACTCATATGTGTGTGTGTGTGTATATATATATATATATATATATATATATATATATATATATATATATATATATATATATATATATATATATATTTCTAGATTGCTTGAATCAGTGTACCACAGTGTATTGCTGGTTGGTATAGTTTTTTATTCTGTTGTTCTCATTCTATTGTTTTTAAACTTTTGCTGCTTTTTACCTGTACTGTCCACTTTCTGCCGTGATGATGCAAATTTCCCACTTGTGGGACTGATTTTCTTATTTTATATATCTGGAATACACATCCAGTCTGCTTAATGAATGTTAAAACGACTTGCCATAGAGGCCCAAAGAATATTCTATCCAGTGGCGGCCGGTGACTTTTTTTTTGGGTGGGGCGCTAACCACATATCACCACTAGGGGACGCAAAATTACCATTGATTCTTAAGCATCAGCGTCACACAACTGACGGTCACAGTAGCGCTTCCGGCAACAAAGTTATTCAAAAGGTTTTCGAATATATTAAGCATGTTTTTGACAAAAACATTCATCCATTCACCCATATATTACACAAACTGCACACACGCTTAAGGGGAGTAGGCTAAATCTAATCAATAGAATCCACTTTCTACAAACAGAACACCCATAAGCTGTAAATAAACGTGAGGCCGTAAAATAGACGCTACACGTATCCAGAAAAACACACAGTGACACAACGCAAGATATTCACAGAAGCAGCCGGCGTTTAGATTAAAGCCCAGACTCACAAACAAGAAGTACCACTTAGTTCAAACCGTATGGAGCGGTGCTAGCCGCTAACGAGGCAGCATGCTATTTCCTGAAGCCAAAAGCTAAAATGAGGCTTACCTGCAGGTTATGGCCATAATCCGTGTGGTGTAGTAAAAATAATCCACTCGGTTCGTGAAATTCTACATCCCAACGTAAAAGCTTAGCTGATCAGACTGTTTGCTGGCATTGTTTTGCCAAAGACTATATAAGAGTTTGCCCGCCCACATTCATCATTTTCCTGTTTACGTGGATTCTCTCCCTGTCATTGGTTAACACGAAAGCCAGCCAGCTGAAAAAAACTCAACAACAAGCAATTCGATTGGCTCAGGTTTCACACATTGGAACCTACTAGTAGCGTTTGCTACATCAGGTTTTGAAGCAATTAACTTTATTTGTCACTGATGATTTCACAATTATAGCAAAGATGGCTAAAAGGTTGGACAACAAAAAAAATATTCAGTGGAAGTAGTGTGTTGCTGCCGTGACAAATTGGCACAGATGGAGCCACACTGTGCCAGCCTGTGGAAAGTTTTCCTCTCAGGGCGGGGTGAACAACCTGACCAACAACCTGACCAATCAGCGATCTCCTCCCCCTGGTCTGAGCAGAATTCACCCTGTGAGGCGGCGACGATCGCTAAAAGATGCGACCAACCGCTCTCCTATTCTTTCTCGTTGTGGACGGTTTGGGGACCCACTGCACATGCGCCAGTTAGCCCATATTAAGTCAATGGTAAAGATTGCTGCGCCCGCGAGAGGACACGTGACAAGTACGTCGACGATTCGGCCGTGTTAAAAGTAAAAAAAACATTATTAAACACAGATTACACACAGCACTTAGTCCATATGGTGTATAGATCGTTTAGTTCACTTTTTATGTTTTTTTAAATATATTTTGTGATTCCTATCTTCTTCTTCTCCTTCCTGTGAGTGGTGGGGCGGCGCCATAGCGCCCCCTATGGACGAGCCGCCACTGATTCTATCACAGACAAGGTGTTGGGGTTGTGTTGTGTAATACAGGCTAAAACATTTTAAACCACATTAAAGAACAGTTGAAATAATTTAAAGGAACTAGAGGCAGGATCTTTAAAAAATCTGTAAAAAATTAAACATGTATGTTCATTTTTTCAAAGCTAATGGGTGATGAAGCGTTATAAACCTAAAAGAATGAGGCCACCCATGTATCTTTCCATTTTCTTGAACAGGCTGTTTGCTGCAAAATGCGCTGCAGTTCGGTCACGAATTTCCCGCGCTGCCCTACGGATGTGGCGTCAATTGACACTGCTTGCGCGTTCACGACAGCTTCAAAACAGAAAGAAAATGTGTTCGACACTGCAGATCGGTAGGTGGCGCTATTGCACCTTAAGTTGCTTGCCAACCGCCAAACTCCAAAAGAAGAACTGTGGGAATGGATTCTACTGCAACCAGCAAACGACCAAGCGTGGCACAAAGGAAGTTTATTCAGCGGCATCTCGTGAGTCAAAAACCAAATATGGTAAAAGACAGGCAGGGACCCGAATCTATATCGGATACGTGATTGACGAATGGAGGCTGCTTCAACTATATCTGGGACTCAAAAAGGATGCTGCCATGGCTCATTTCCTAGTGAGCAGGTAAGAAACATTATAGGTTGTGTTTAGAGATGATGACAATGATCTGACCTCACCAATGACTCAGAGAGAGCTAGCGTGCAGTAGCATTAGCTGTGATCATGTTGATATTAGAGGAAAAAGTAAAAAATAAATTAGTCTAAAAATACTACTGGTCTTTTGAATGTAATTTTGTTACTTCAGACGAAGCTAAAGTTGGTTCCTATCTGGTTTCTGATTAGGAAAGGGCAATTCCAACCATTTTTCCCACTCATGAGCATCTTTAATCTGATGCTATTATAAAACTACAACACCTGGAACAGTGGGTCTCAGTCAGGGGTCTGTGACCCACCAAGGGGGTCCCCACAATTTAGTCTGTGCTGGGGTTGTGAGGTTACCAAGATTATGTTTATAAAAACTGGTCGGTAAAGGGGGCTGACTTGTCTTGAACACAGGCAAGGAGGTCTTCGTGGAAAAAAGGTTGGGATTCACTGACCTAGACTCTTCAAACCTGGACTAGATTATTTTACACTGATAGCAGAATCTAGATAGTTAAACATAGTTTGTGAAACTTTGATTTGATTTGTGAAAAATGTGTTTTTCTTTTCTTTCACAAATATGGGAATGAAATTGTGTTAAAATGTACAAAACTGCTAAATTTATTTTGCCTGGCCGATGTCTCTGGGTGTTCAGCATCATGAAACCAGTGCTAGTGAAGGCATTACAGTGGAGTCCACATCACGTTCTTCCTCAACATGCAAATTTCCCAGGAACATCCTAATAACGCGTCCCACATAGCCTCTTTATAGTTTTTCATATTTTTAGTGAACCACTTTAATACGTAGTTATACTCACAACCATAGAGGTTACCTCTATGAAATCCCCTCTGTAGTATCCAAACTGTGACCAGCAGAGGGCTGTGTTTATTTTGTTTTCTCTGCTCCTTTTATTCCTTCCTTGTTATACATACACCTATGATGATCCCAGAGGACATTTCATCTCACTGTAAACTAATGGGTAACACTTTACAATAGTGTTCCGAAAATCGGCTTACCTACTGAGTAACTAATGATGAACGAATGATTACATAATGATTACCTAAGCATCACAACCACCCCACTTTAGATTTATTATCTATTGATTCCTGAATGATTACTTAATGCATAGTTAGTCATGAAATGACTAGATAACTATGATTACCTAAGCTTCACACCCACTCCATAGTGGATTTATTAGCTAATGATTCCTTAATGCTTACTTAATGGTTGGTAATTCATAAAATGAATATATACCTAATCAGCCACCAATGATTCAATAATGATTATCAACGCTTTACACCCAGCCCCAAATTTATTAGCTGATGATTCCTGAATAATTAATAATTACACACACACACACACACACACACACACACACACACACACACACACACACACACACACACACACACACACACACACACACACACACGTCATGAAGCATAAGTCCAAGAGGACCATTTCTGTGGGTTTTTGCCAGCCACTGAAGTCCACTGTTTTGTGGCAAGATGTTTAGGAGGATTTAGGGGCAGTGGTGAGGTACCGGTCCCCACTTCAGGTCGGTAGGTGGCGGTAATGCAGCTCATGTTGTTTCCAGGCTGCCATAAAAACCCCAATAGAAGAAGGAGAATTCGAATGAGTGCAAAAAAACATAATCAAAATGCAAAATTTATAATACAAAGCACTCTTCTAGTAGTCCATTAGCACTTTACTAGTCCCCTTTTTTCCAGACCGGAATGATGAACAGCCTCCATAGTTCGCTGAGTTAGCTAAACCAGAACAGCTATTTAATTAGCAAACGCTAACTATTCAGTGCTAAACCACGTTTACCACGACTATTTTTTTATTATATTATATTTTCCATCCCAATGTCACCTTTTTATTTTACTGCTGAGAACTGGGGATTTCATTGAAGTGAACATGCATTCCAGTTTGCTGGATCCTTTTTAGCTGACCAATTTGGTTAATTAGTTCTTTTTTTATCTACTGAATTTAATTTTATTAGAACTCTATCTGGAGCTGATCTGAACTAAAATGGTTGCTTAGCACAATGAGATGACTTTTGTTGTGACTGATTCTTTAAAAAAAAAAACAGTTCCGGTGGCCTAGTGGTTTGAGTGTCCGCCCCAGGACTGGGGTTCGAATCCTGGTCGGGTCATACCAAAGACCTTGAAAAAAATGGGACCCAATGCCTCCTCGCTTGACACTCAGCACTAAGGGGTTGGATTGGGGGGTTAAACCACCAAATAGTTCCCGAGCGCAGCCACAGCTGCAGCTCACCGCTCCCCACCATGAGGATGGGTCAAATGCAGAGATGTAATTTCACCATTGTGTGATGATGACTTGGGACTTTAACTTTAAAAAATCTGAACTGAGAACATCTTCAGCAGTGACCTTTTGTGGCTTACCCTTCCTGTTGATTGTCAAGGACTCTTCTGGACATCTGTCAACAGTCTTCTCATGATTGTGTAGCTCACTGACCCAGACTGAGATCCTCTAGACCAGTGGTTCCCAAAATGTTTTCTCCCTTGCTCGTGTCCAAGACAAGTTAGGACCCCCAACCCCAACTCCTACACACATAAACACATTGAATGTGATCATTTACAAACTTTATACAGACATACAGAGTTATAACTTTTATATGGAGTTCTGATTATACTGCAGGGTGTGTTATTGGGATTTTATAAATGTAATTTTTAAAAATAAAATCTTGCTAACCTCACAACCTCAGCAAAGACAAAATTGTGGGGAACCCCTTGGGGGTCAACCCTGACCCTGAGATAAAGTCTGCTTTATAACTTATCTTTCTGTAGAAAAGGCCCATTCCAAACGCAACACATTACAGCAGCCTGGCTCCACATTGACGCGGTCAGGGTGCTATGCTAGTCTGATTCAGATCCACAACCTTTACCAGCCCACAGTGCTGCTGTAGTGTTTCAGTATGATTCCTGGACCTGAAGCAGAGTTATGGAGATTTTGATTCCCACAGGAAGGCAGTAGGCCCACCATGGTGATCTGGCAGTTCAGACTCTGTTAAGCCTCTTTTATAAGACACACCGTGCCGGCAAATCAGCGTAATATTACTGCAACGTGTTTCTTATGAACGCGCCATGGCGACATCACGTTGCGGGAATTTTGCGGCATTCGTGCCGCCACGCTTGGTAGTAATATTGCGGTAATATTGCGGCTTCGCCGGTCTTATAAACGCACATTAAGCCTTGGCGCAACAGAGGGAGGTGTCATGACCCCGCGATGAATTAATGCCGAGCTCCGGCCGGGAACTATGTTGAAAATGAAAGTAAACACGGCCATTAGTTTAGTTTTTGTAAACAGAACCAGCTGAGATGATAAACTGGAGCGATGCGGAGCTCCAGGAGCTTCTCTCCGTTAGATCTGCAGCTCAGATCATCTGACAGCTCACAGGGATGGTGGAGGACACACACCTGTAGCTGACTGGGGAAAAAACTTAAGGAGCACGGCTTCAATCGCAATAAAAAACAAGTTATGTCCAAAATACACGGAAGTCCGCGACAGCGTAGAGACCGCCCCCATACCTCCTTTTTGCCGCCATCGCGTAATCTTTTATAAAACTGACATGATTGCGCAACATTACCGCCACGGTCTGAGCTCTTATAAACGACCTTAAGCTCCCAGATGCCGCCTCGGCGTTGCGGCAAATTGGCGGCATTGTTTTATAAAAGAGGCTTTAGTGTTGCACGCCTGTGGGAGGGCAGCTGATCGTCGCACACGCCTCCCCGCTCTGCAGCCAGCTCAGTGTCTCTTGGGAGCTCCACAATGGGTTGAAAAAAAACAAAACATGCTAAAAACTACTAAAAGCATGCACTTAAATTAAATAAAATTGTAAAAGTCAAGCATGCAAATAAAAACACATTTCCCACTGTGTGACACATACAAGATAAAAAGTGAAAGATATTCATTGTAAGTTTACATATTAGAACAAAACCAACATGGATGCTGCTAAGGGCTCCAAACTTCTAATGTAGGAGGGATGAAGCACCCTTGTATTTTCTACAAATGTTTGTCCAGTTCTCACCCTTTAACATGTCAATTATGCATCAAAATATGTGATTTAATCAGAAATAATGAGTTTAGTTAGTGGAATGTCATACAGCATAGACAGAATTAGCAAAAACAGCAGGACTTTTAGAAAGCAGGTGAGAAAACCCTGCCTCCTCTGGAGCTCTGTTGCTCAGGTAGACTTTAGTACATAAATCATTCATAGTTTAAACAGGTCAAATGTTTTACCTCCATTCTGAAGCATTAGGATGCATTTGTGTAAACAGGTTTGTGCTCACCCACACCCAGAGCTGTGGCCGGTATAATAAATGTTCTCCTGTCCCTCAAGAATTCAGACAAAAGTACAAAAGGTTTATCAGACTTATATTTATTAAAGTATTTCACAATGAAACAGTAATATCAAGCTCAACATGATGTAAGCAACTCATTTTCACAATCTATTGAAAAACAGATTTGTGGTGAAATATAGTAAAAAAAACTGTAAATGTTCAGCAATACTTCTCACTAAAAACTATATTTTTATTAAAGTGTTGCACTGCCAAAAATTCAGCATTTTATTTAATATTATTACACGTGAAAGCATGTAATAAACCTGTCCCATGTCACTGACATGAATATAAGTTCTCATAGATTTTCTACAAAATCTGACAGTACGTTTGTCACGCGGGGTGTTATAAATTATAGATTACAATATATTATAAGTTTCTCCTATATTTAAACAAAAGCTGAAAATAAATAAAGAAGTATTTGAAGGTTGAACGTGTAACTTTAACTTTGCAGCTTCACATGAACGTGGGAGCATTCCCGATGTCCAGGCGTCACTGTTTCCTGACACACGTGCATCCCACAGTCACCTCTGTGGGACACCGGCACCAGATGTGATCAGTCCCATTGCATACTCTCTTGAGGACAGAAATCTGGACTTTGATTGGCTCGGCGATCATGTTCTCTATCAAGCAGGTGGTGCACACAGCTTCTTGGATGGATCCATGACCTCCAACTTTAGAACTGAAACAAAACACACAGAGAATGGGTCCATGAATACACCAGCCCAGAGGCAGATTGCTGCTCTTGCTGAGATTGAGTTTAAAAGAAAGGAAACTTAAGCTTGTACACATCCACCTAAAGCTCTAAAAATCAGAATCATGTTTAAAGCCAGGATAGTCACATTAAAGCAATGGTTCTGGATTTACTTTTGCATTATTCTGACAGTCACACATTTAACAAAAGAAATTTAGGACAAAGTCTCATGAGTCCAGAGCTAAGGCAGCCCCCTAACCTTTTAACCGACAGTGACTACCTGACTGTAACCCCTCAGACGGAAGTAAACAGCAGTGTTTGTACCGGTTCTGCAGGGTCCAGGGTGCCACTGAGGACTTCCCCAGTTCTGACACGTGTTTGAAGTACTGAGTCTCACGGTGCTTTACATGATAGCAGTCTTTACCACAGGCCATGGGGCTGACTGTCCCCATCAGTCCAAAAAAGACCTGGATAGATAAATGAACAGAGGGAACATCACACACAAGTTTGTGAAACTATTACACAATAAAAGAGTTTACATCCAAACACTTCCAGATTCTGTACAACACTCACCAGAAAAGCTGTGAGATGCATCCTGATGCAGAGCGTCAGCACCAGACCCAAACAGGAGCACGTTCTGTCAGAGAACTTGTTTATTCTGGCCCAAGGCACGCTGTGTCTGTCCCACATGCACTGCAGCATGCTTTTATCCTCTCAGCTGTGATGAAAGTGCTCATTTGCATGTTGAAAATATTACGGAGGAGTTTCTGGACCGGAGCCAGTGTGTTTAGCTTTTGGTTCAGGTTCATTCAGTCCAAACTGCTGAGGTTCTAAAGCAAACTTTAGTCTATAGGACACTCTGAAATCTTACTTTCTCAATTTGTTCAACAGTTTGGCAGTAAAATTAAAACCTACATTGAATTCACAAACGATTTGATCATATTTATGTAAACCTTCTATGTTTTATGTGTGATAATTACTGACTGTCTGCCATAAGTACATATTTATTTATTATTCAATTCAATTCAATTCAGTTTATTTATATAGCGCCAAATCACGACAAGAGTCGTCTCAAGGCACTTCACAAAGTAAACATTTCAATACAGTTCAGTTCATAAGCCAATCAGTAAAAAAGTTTCCTATATAAGTACTATAAATGATAACCAGAACTCCTCTGAGCCTTTCACAGTGGTTGTGTGACGTGGTTGATTGGGGAATCCGTGATGTTATCTTGGGCAACACGTGGAAAGGTTATTCCTGTAGGAGTGGTGAGGGAGACCGGGATTCCACAACACGTGTGACAGGAAGCCTGCATGAACGCCTACACAGCAGAGACGGCATGCATGCTGAAACATGTCCCACTGAGATCCAGGCCCTCCTCCAGCTTTCAGATAACAAATATTACATCATACAGACATGAAAGCTAGCAAATACAAACCTTTAAATTTAGAAGTCCTGCTCTCCCATATATCAGGGGCATCTGGGATCTACAAGTTTCTCTGTGCGTCAACAATACGCTTTTGTATAATTCTGATTCTCTTTCTGGTATCAATGAGCTGTTGACTGTTCTTGATACATTTGGTCGGATCTCAGGTTATAAGGTTAATGTTCAGAAGAGTGAAATGATGCCTGTAACTCTTTTGGGAGGACAGATCCCAGGCTTGTTTCTATTTAAAATAAGCCCTGATAAGTTCAAATAGGTATTTGGATTACACGTAAGTTTAAGGATGTTTTTGGGACTAATTACAACCCTCCATTGGTCTCTCTTAAGTGGGAAATTTCCCTATGGGAGTCCTTGCCCCTGTCCTTGGGGGGTGGGGTGGGGGGTGAGGTTTAACACTGTTGATTCTTCCTCACTACCTTCTTTTCATGCTGCTGTTTCTACCAATTATGCTGATGAAGGTTCTCACTCATCCAGGTCATGGTAGGGGTTCGAATGAAGGCAACTGGACTACTCTGGGTTCTTGAAGACGTTTCATTTCTCATCCGGGAAACTTTGTCAATTCTGGCTGGAATATGGGAGGGTCAAGCTTATAAACTATCATTGCTCAACGAGCAGAAACTACCTACCCTCCTCCCTACCCCCTGATGAGTCATTAGCCTCTATTGTGTGGGAGTCATATTGATTAGATGCAGGAGGGTGTGACCTAGACTGAAACTGTTTGGGAATAAGATTCAGAGCTGCACTATATTTTTCAGCACTTATAATTAGCCTTTCGCCACCCCTGCCCCCAAAACGGTTATTGTCCAATCACACATCATAGCAACTGTTACTGTCCGACAACTTCAAACAAATGGTGAAGCTAAGCATTAGAGTAGTCGTGTCTCCTTCGTTGCGTACTGTCAGAACCTCCTCATCAAGCTCAACCAGCAACAGCCAAGCATGAGTGCTACCTGCCCGCAGCTGGGCGGAGGTCCGCCTCCCAGACTATCCAAAGGGCTCACTCACCTCTCACTCGAGCATGAGCTCCTCCTGGTCCATGTTCCGTCCTACCAGTCCCCGAGTAAACCTTACTCACGAACCAACCAGTCTAACTCCACAGCCACGCCACTTGACTCCTCTTGGTCACACCGCATCCCTGCCATAGCTCCTCGAATCCACGCGGCCCCAGACGCCGCCTCCTTCCGAACCCCCAACTCCTTGTTTCCCGCTATGCTTCGCTCAGCAGAGCCGACACATATTTTTATACACTGCTCAAAAAATTAAAGGGAACACAAAGATAAGATCCTAGATCTGAATGAATGAAATATTCTTATTAAATACTTTGTTCTTTACATAGTTGAATGTGCTGACAACAAAATCACACAAAAATGATCAATGGAAATCAGATTCATCAACCCATGGAGGTCTGGATTTGGAGTCACACTCAAAACTAAAGTGTAAAAACACACTACAGGCTGATCCAGCTTTGATGTAATGTCCTTAAAACAAGTCAAAATGAGGCTCAGTAGTAGGTGTGTCCTCCACGTGTCTGCATGACCTTCCTACAACGCCTGGGCATGCTCCTGATGAGGTGGTGGATGGTCTCCTGAGGGATCTCCTCCCAGACCTGAACTAAAGCATCCACCAACTCCTGGACAGTCTGTGGTGCAACGTGGAGTTGGTGGATGGAGCGAGACACGATGTCCCAGATGTGCTCAATTGGATTCAGGTCTGGGGAACGGGCGGGCCAGTCTACAGCATCAATGCCTTCATCTTGAAGGAACTGCTGACACACTCTAGCCGCATTAGGGCGATGGTGGCAGAGGAGTTAAGTTGCCGCCTTGCAATCGGAAGGTCGCAGGTTCGCAACCCGCTCAGTCTGTCGCTCTCGTTGTGTCCTTGGGCAAGACACTTAACCCGCCTTGCCTGCTGGTGGTGGTCGGAGGGACTGGTGGCGCCAGTGTACGGCAGGCCTCGCCTCTGTCAGTGCACCCCAGGGCAGCTGTAGCTACAATGTAGCTCATCCCCACCAGCGTGTGCATGTGTGTGTGAATGGGTGGATGACTGATTGTGTTGTGAAGCGCCTTGGGGGGTTGTAGAACCCTAAGAAGGCGCTATACAAATACAGGCCATTTACAGGCCATTTACATAAGGTCTAGCATTGTCTTGCATTAGGAGGAACCCAGGGCCAACCGCACCAGCATATGGTCTCACAAGGGTCTGAGGATCTCATCTCGGTACCTAATGGCAGTCAGGCTACCTCTGGTGAGCACATGGAGGGCTGTGCGGCCCCCCAAAAAAATGCCCCCCCACACCATTACTGACCCACTGCCAAACCGGTCATGCTGGAGGATGTTGCAGGCAGCAGAACGTTCTCCACGGCGTCTCCAGACTCTGTCACGTCTGTCGTGTGCTCAGTGTGAACCTGCTTTCATCTGTGAAGAGCCCAGGGCGCCAGTGGTGAATTTGCCAATCTTCCCCCACCTGTGGACGTCGGGCCCTCATACCACCCTCATGGAGTCTGTTTCTGACCGTTTGAGCAGACACATGCACATTTGTGGCCCGCTGGAGGTCATGTTGCAGGGCTCTGGCAGTGCTCCTCCTGTTCCTCCTTGCACAAAGGTGGAGGTAGTGGTCCTACTGATGGTTTGCTGCCCTCCTACAGCCTCCTCTGCATCTCCTGATGCACCAGCCTGTCTTCTAGTAGCGCCTCCATGCTCTGGACACTGCGCTGACAGACACAGCAAACCTTCTT